>OU015490.1:74361298-74476298 GCA_907164885.2 Dolomedes plantarius
GATGAAATTTTCTGGATCAGCAGCTTCTCAGTCCACGGAGTCCATTAGATGAAATTGATGAGTCTAAGAGAAATACAGGCGAAGAAAATGTATGTTTAGTCTTGGTAACCTTTTGTTGATCCTTCTGGGGGGGGACTGATTTTGAGTGGGCGCTTCTGCCCGTGCTATTATCTCTTGTAGGGCATATAGGATTGATTAATGGCCTTGTTTGTGTTTTATGAAATAAGAGTTACCTCGTGAACTCGAAACGTTCAGAGAACTAAAATTATAAATGGCTAAGGATTTCACTATCAATGACAAGGGATTTGATTATCAGTGACCAAAGATTTGATAGTCAATGGCTAGGAATTTGAGTAACAAATGGATAAGAATTGATTACCAATGCCCGAGGATCTGAACAGTGATACATATTTATTAAATTCTAATATCGCATAGAAATATTTAAGCAAAGGTCTTATACGGCTACCTAAATTTTGTAAAAAAGTAAAGTAACTGATTTTTAGAACACGGTTAGCTACATGTTTTATCGGAAACTTCCCCGGAGAGTCTACAGCGTATGATGAATAATGTTAAAAAAATTATATGAAGCGTTCACACGTCCGAGATAGTCCATTTGCTGGTTCTCAGGTTTAGAAACCCGTATTTGAATCTCGGCCGCGGGAGATAGTCCTTACAGTTGCCTTTGACGATTAGAAAGGACGATAAACGACTGTTAGTGTCAGACTCTCGTCTCCCATTTTTAAGTAGAATTGATGAACGTGTGGAATAGCGTCTTCAATAAGCACCAAAAGAAACGCAAACAGGTGTCGAGAGCCATACACCTTTGGAAACCCTCGAGAATAGGAGGTAGTCAGCTCATTTAGAATGATTAAGGAAACACAGCGGCGCACGTCATCTAAGGTAGGAACGGTGGACAATGAAATCCACAATAGGTGGTCTGTGTAGCACGGATAAAAAAGGCCGATTGTCGTTCGAAAAGAGAGGAGAAGGAGGCATAAAAGACAGACGCGAGTAACGGACGAGGAGAATAGATTTGGACTGTTGAAGGGTCAACACGATTACGGGAGACAGGTTAGCTCAGCGGATTTTGAAAGAATGAGCCCTACTCTCCAGGTGGATTTTAGGTTCATCGAAACGAACCTTTGTAAATGACGTATTTAACCAAGATTTTAATGTATTAATAAACCCAGATGTAAATAAGAGTTAGTGCTACAGTTATAATTACTTATACACGATAATGATTGGTCGGATCACGACTAGAAAGGTTAACATTGGCGTAGTCGAATTAAAGAACGTGGGAGGACCCCAGCGATACGGAAGGTATCAGAAAAAGATGATCTAGAGTACGAGAGTGGTGATAGATCTTCAAGGAGACGTAGTTTCAAGAGAAGTTGGATTCCGAACGAGTCTACTGGGCACGACTTCAGCGACAGATATTTACTCGGCAACTGGTCAAGAAACGGGAGCAGAAACCTGGGCCAGGAGAAATTCAAGGTCGGAGTGAGGTGTGCATCAGAGAATTCGACTAGACACGACTTCAGCGATAGAAATTTACTCGGGAACTGGTCAGGAAACGGGAAGAGACACCTGTATCAGGAGAAATTCAAGATCGGAGTAAAGGGTGCATCAACGACGTGGTTATATACTGAACTCTCTTGAACTGTGATCAAAGTGCGGCAGCGGAGAAAGATTAGAGTGACAGTTTTTCATCGAGGTGAAAAAGGGGTAAGTGATTCTATCTTTTCTCCCTGTGTATGAGATAGCGGTAGTAATTAGTTGAGGGAATTGAATTAATTTTGATAAGTGTTGAAGTGTTGATTCATGTGTATAATGATGGAAGTAATTTGTTGAGTTATTGAATTTTTGGTAGATGGAATAATATTGTTGTAAAAGTGAAAAAGTGTTATGTTGTATAACGGGAAAAGTGTACAAGTGCTCGTACTAGTTTATTAGTGGTATTTTTGAAGTGTATTTTTTTTCAGTGATTTATAATTGTAGTAGTTAAATGCTCGTAGAATTATCATAATTGTTGAAGTAAATAGTTCAAGATCAGTATAGTTGATTATATTTTGTTATAGTGGTAAAAGTTAATTTGTACTTGTTTGCTGCATTTGTGATTAAGTGGTATAAGCTAAAAATGGCATTCATAGGGAAGGGGCGGAAAGCCGATTTAATTTTGTTAGCTACAGAGTTAACAGGGATTTGTCCGTCGTCTGAGAACAGGACATACACTGATCTTAAGGAAATGATATTAGGAAGTGAGAAATATGAGGAAGAGTCCGCTAAGGAACGGTTATTTGCCATAATTAATGAGAGATTAGAACGAGAGCAAAGAGAAATAGCAAAACATGAGATAGATAGACAGGAAAGAGAGAAACAAAGAGAAATTATGTTAAAATTGAAAGAATTAGAAGTTGAAGAATTGAGGATGAGGGCAACTCAAAGACTTCCAAGTTTAAGGGTCAGAGAAAGTACTGGAAGGGTTAATAATAATTTCGAAGGAGTGTTGAGAGATGAAAAAAGGGTTATTCTTGAACCACTAGTTAACACAGATAAGGTATTTGTCAAAATTGACCGGAAAAAGGAGGATAAAAGATGTTTTGTCTGTAATAGGAAAGACCATTTGAAATATCAGTGCCCCAAAAGAGTTCAAAATCTCAGAAATAGAGGGGATCAGAGGGGAAATAAATTTGAGATGGAATTTAACAGAGGCGAAATTATTGAACCTGAGAATAAAATTGAAACCCAACAGAAAAGGGAAGTGAGGGATGTAATTACTCAAGGAAAGGAGGTCCTTGAAGGGGTAGCATGTTCCCAAAGGCTTTTGAGTAACAGTATAGATCAGATATTAGATGAGGAGTTGATTATTCCTCCTAATATGTTCGAAATTGTAAGGGATACAGAGGAGGAGATGGCTATTCCCCCGAATAGATTTGAAAGCGCAAGAGACACAGAGGATGAGGAGATGTACTATAAGGGAGGAGGTAGTGAATTAAATCCTAATGAGGATTTAGAGGAGACAGAGGAGGAGATGATTATTCCCCTTTATATGTTTGAAATGGGAAGTCAGACGAAGGATGAGGAGATGTACTATGAGGGAGGAGGTAATGAATTAAGTCTCAATGAGAATTTAGATGAGGTGCGAGAAATTGATAAAATTTTGGATGGGGAATTAAGTCTCAATGAGAATTTAGATGAGGTGCGAGAAATTGATAAAATTTTGGATGGGGAATTAAGTCTCAATGAGAATTTGGATGAGGTACGAGAAATTGGAGTTTCAACGGAAAAAGAGAGGAAAGATCAAATTGATATGTTAAGGAATAAAGGGTTAGAGGAAACTAATAATGAGAATGGAAATAATCAAAGGGAAACACGAAACGAAGAATTAAATGCCCAGAGAAGCCCCAACGATACGGGTAGGAAACAGACACAAACTATGGGAGAAAATACTTCAGCAGAAAAGGGTGATTTTGAACCGATACTAGATCACGAAACCACAAAGGAGTCAATGAGAGATGGTCAAATAATAAAGCCCAAAACCCATTCGTATTTATTTAGGGTCCCGTAGAAATCGCAGAGAGAATCACAAATTTAAGTAACTCCCAAAGAATTCCGGGAAACTCATGTAATTGTGCATTTTATAAATGTTCTAAAATTGATTTAAGTAGTTCTAGAAGAATTCATTGAAAATTTAATTAAATGTGTATTTTGGTAATTGTATTGATAACTAATATTGTTGAATCCTAAGAAAAACGGATTAAATTTGTAAATATAATGGTATTGAGAATTTAAGTGTATAAGTTATGTGATATTTATTTTTTTTGGGGTTGTTTTGTAGTATGAACACTTGGTTTATGTTCTTTTTTAAGTGAAGAACTAAATTAATGTTAAGTATTCCCTAGAGATTTGGGGAAGTTTCATTAAAATATGTAAGTTTAACTGGTTAAGATTAAGCCAGGAAATTCCTAAAGAGTTTGAAAAAAAAAAGAATCAAAAGCGTAATTATCTTAGAAATTCTTGCTTTAAAGATAAGTGATTTGTAGTCAAATAATTTGTTGATATTTGATTTAAAGTAAAGAAATGGGCAAGAATTATAATATTAATTTTGCGTCAAGGCTAACTGTGAAAAGTAATTTTTGTTACCTGTAAATGTTGTGGCTATCTCATATGCAGATGAAAACATGGAATCATTTACTTGTAAAAATGTGTTATTGTTGTAGCTACAAAGCGCCCCCGTCACAAGTTAAAAAGCACAGTTATTACCCCATGGGTGTGCTTCATTATCCTCTGATCAACAGGGACTGTTGTTCAAACGTGAAAACGTCTCAAAGAACTGTTTTCACTTCTAAAGGAAGGGGCGTATGTCAGACTCTCGTCTCCCATTCCTAAGTGGAATTGATGAACGTGTGGAATAGCGTCTTCAATAAGCACCAAAAGAAACGCAAACAGGTGTCGAGAGCCATACACCATTGGAAACCCTCGAGAATAGGAGGTAGTCAGCTCATTTAGAATGATTAAGGAAACACAGCGGCGCACGTCATCTAAGGTAGGAACGGTGGACAATGAAATCCACAATAGGTGGTCTGTGTAGCACGGATAAAAAAGGCCGATTGTCGTTCGAAAAGAGAGGAGAATGAGGCATAAAAGACAGACGCGAGTAACGGACGAGGAGAATAGATTTGGACTGTTGAAGGGTCAACACGATTACGGGAGACAGGTTAGCTCAGCGGATTTTGAAAGAATGAGCCCTACTCTCCAGGTGGATTTTAGGTTCATCGAAACGAACCTTTGTAAATGACGTATTTAACCAAGATTTTAATGTATTAATAAACCCAGATGTAAATAAGAGTTGGTGCTACAGTTATAATTACTTATACACGATAATGATTGGTCGGATCACGACTAGAAAGGTTAACAGTTAGTATCTTTATGAAATAAAATATGGTGGGAAAGCACTCAGCATTGTCTGAAAAAATAAAAAGTGTAAAATACAAATAATTAAATGGGCCAAATAGGGAAAACAACAACTGTGTGCCGATGACCTTAAAGAGAAAAGAAAAATTTTATGAATCTCTTCCGGAGGGGGAAAAAAAAGTTCCTCACATCACCAAGATAATTTATGCTGTTCAAGCATAGCGAGGAATATTTATGTGGACTTATGATTTATTTCCTTTGATTACTTGTATCGTATTGTTTCGAAAATCACAAATAACTTCTACGCCAAATAACACTCATAGAGATTTAAGACATTAAATTTATTTGTAGACGAATCGGCACAATAAATAGCAATTTTCATATAGACCGGAGCACCACAAAACACGACCATAAGGTGACTGCCTACGTTCGGAGCCAATTTTTTTAAAAAATTGTTTTTTTAAGGATTTTTTGGTCTCATATGATAAAACAGCATTTAAAAATAAAAAATAAAAAAAACTTTCCTGTAAACACCATACTTTTTTTATATATTGGTCAATTTGAAGTAATTTTTAATGAAATTTAGTTAAAACGCTTATCACTCTGAACAAAATTCTAATGCAACTATTTTAATTTCCTTCTCACACATGATATATATAACAGTTATCTTCAACATGACCTAAAATCTAAGAGAAATTATAAAATGCAAAAATAATACAGACAATCTCTGCTTCTAATTCTGCTTCTAACTCTGCTTCTAATTGATGTAGAATGAAAATCTAAACGGTTTTGAAAAGAGAAAAGATTGAATTACAAGATTCTTGCAAAAAATAAAATTGATCAAAGTAGTCAAAAAATGGCATTTTCAACGTAGGCAGTCATAAGAACCAGGAGACAAACATCACATAATCAAATACTGGTGTGCAATCTATATTATGTAAATGAGACTGAGATACAAAATATCTTACACATACATCCGTTACAAGCTCACTAAATCCATTTAATTTAGGAAAAAACCTTAAAGGTTTTACTAAGAAAGCTAGAATTTCTTCTTACTGAAAAGACTGAACGCCGTCATTTTGACGGTAGGATATAAAATCAAGAATATAAAATATTTAATGCTTTTTTAAATGGTTAAATAAATTAAACTTCGAACTATTTCATACCAATATATAATAAACTAGCTGAAAACCCGCACTTTGCTACGGAGTACATTCAAATTAAATACAACGGTCAATGTATACAATTAATGCTAAAAAAATAATTATATATATATATATATATATATATATATATATATATATATATATATATATATATATATATATAATATTAAAAAACTAGTAATTTCTTAATTCAACACTCTTAACATTTAAAAACTATTAATTCCTCACTTTACTATTCAAAATTACATACCCTTTTTTAATCCCTTAAGTTAATTAATTCCCTTCGGGCATTCGCGTTAATTCCATTATTACAGCCTTAGGCAATATCATCAAAGATGGCTGTCTTTTTTAAGTAAAGGGACGCGGCGCGGCGTCAGTACAAGTTTAAATCAGTTCTGCACATCAACAACAACTTTAAACCAATCAACTATTAAGACACACCCTTTAATCACGTGATGGACTGAAATTTATATAAGAGTTGACATCCAGAATTAGAACGGATTCCTGTACTTTCTCTTGCTGCATTCATACCGACGGAGCGGTCGGTAATTTGAATAAAATGTAATTCGAGAAATCTTGTGTCGACGACATTTCTTTCGACCCGACTACCATTCCAGTAATACAGTGTCTACAGAGTTGACTGTGATGTGGGGTTGCGGCATTCTTCTTTACAATGACCGGCGGCCGTTCTCCCCATATCACATTATATATATATATATATATATATATATATATATATATATATATATATATATATATATATATATATCAGATAAATATAGCGATCAATGTATGCAATTGAAATTAAAAAAATATATATATTTATAAAAAAATAGTAAGGTGTATTTTTATACACAAAATACTGTAGAATAAAATATTTAAATTAAATCTAATACAACATACCAAAGAATATAGTACAGTTAATATAGTACAGTTTGAGAAACATATCTTTTACTGTATTTTAACATTTTTTTGGATAATGTCCAATCGTCTGCAGCATTAGCAAGAGAAAAAAATTGTCTATTGTTATGCACGTGACGATAAATTAATTTAAAGTACCAGAAAAAGAAATCACGTGATCAGCATTTAATAAATTAAGTTCCAAAAATTAATCTTTAAAAATTCACCAAAAATCAGAAAATGGAGGTAACGAGTCGAAAAAGATTTCATTTTGAAGGAATTTTTATGATCTTTCTCGTGATATAAATTTTATAACCCTCAAATTACTGTTTTAAATGCAAACTTAAAAAAGTTGCTAAAACAGCTTAAAAATTTAATTTTTAAAAATGTAAGCAGAATTTTTCAAAAATCTTTCTTAGCTCACTTCTACACTATAAGTCGAATCGCCATGCAAAATTTCAGCCCTTTAGGTCCAGCGGTTTGGTCTGTGCGTTGTATGTCAGTCAGTCCGTTACGGATCTGTTTTATATATATAGATTAGTATATATTTAGATAAATTTTTATGCAGGTATGACGAGCTGACACCTGGTATGGTTTATCCGTAAAAATATTTGCGTGGTTTATGCAGTTCTTATTTTTCAACACCAATATTTCAGAAGAGCTAATATTTCGGTTATTTGCAATTGGGGCAACAGAGGAAAAGTAACAAACATTTTACTGGTATTATTTGAAAGATTTCTGCTTGTTTTCTATATTGTTGTCAAATCGACGGAGAAAGTATACAACACATTTTCTCCCCCTCTATACTATCGAATATAACTTTGTAAATGTGCTTGCAGATTTCGCGTAAAATTAGAAAAAGTCATAAAATTTCAGAAATCTGAGGACATAAATACAGACATAGCGCTCAATAGTATGTCCGAAACCGTCAAATTGACTGCAGACGTCTTTATAGTGTTAATTATCTAAGTTATTCCTAGGTAAAATAAGAAAGATTTTTACTTAAATATTGATAAACTTGTAATGAATGGTTGAAATCATAAGTAAACCTCCAAGAGATGTTGGAGGCGATCCAGGAATGAAATCTCTTGAGTTCGAACTAACATTTCCGATTCATTCTCAAGAAAATACATTTGCAATCACTGTACATACTGAAAGCTCTCTATGTATAGCTCTCCACATGTTCTAATTTAAAGACCTTTGCTCTTACAAAATAATCAAAGGCCAGTTTTATAATATTTCAATAATGTAGAAATAACAAAATTATCCAGAACATCGATATACTGGTACATTGTCGTGGTACTAGTTCATGGGGAAAAGTACAACTCAAGGGACCACAAAGGCTTAACCTTTAGCTTACGAGGGCCATTTTTCCGATCCTTTCTTTAGAACGGGGAATTTCATACCCCCTTTGTAAGAACGGCCATTAAGTTTTTATATATATATATATTCATTCATTCCTTCTTGGGCCCGTATTCTTGGGATACATGCTATCCCACCCCGTAAGGAAATGGTTAATCGATTTGTTTTGAAATTCTATTTAGAACGGATTGTAATCTATCAAAACTAATTCTTAGATAGCATAATAACTTTTTTTCAATATTTGAGATTATTTTTGCTATATTTAAGGCTGCTGTGTACTAACCCTACTGAATTCGGTCACCTCAATTTTAACCTATGGAGAAACTTTGTCTACTACTTACAGCTACACCAATGCTGATAATTCAATGAAAGTGGTATTTTCTGATAGCCTGAACTTTTTTGCACCTTACAATAGGATCGCTTCGTCCACCAAAGGAATTTACGAGCGTTTAAAACGCACTATACCAGATTTTTTCTCCGAATAATTTAAATTTTAAAATATTCTTTTCATTTAAAAAAAAACGAAAAATGCCCGAAGGTGTAAAATTTCTTTCTCGCTTACGGAGTACAATTTAAAAAAAAAATCTTTCAATTCAAGTCGGCAATCCTTGGACACATTTTCTCCATATGTTAACACTGAGGTGAGCGTATCCAATAGGGTTAGTACACAGCAGCCTAAAGTCAATACCTCAATGATTTTCTGACGCTACCTGTAGAAAATTTTAATTCCTGATATTAGTTTTCGAGAGATATAACACAAGTAGTTGGTAAGTATCTTTCTGCAGAACCCTTATCAATATTTGCGTACAACCGATCCTGATTTAGTTTAAGCTATTTAGTAAATGTATTTAATTTTGGTTTTACTGCACTCGATGAAATAGCGCCATTAAAGGAGCGGGGTACAAAAAAGTTCTACGTACCGCTTGTTAAAGAAACGTTCTTCGGATACCTTCCCGTGATAACTTTAAAAAGCCATTTAGTGTCCATTCGTGTGGAAGGTAAATGCTTATAAGGTCTGACAAATGCCCACTGGTGCCACAAAAAAGCCAATATCAATGTTAAAATAAGCAGGCAAATCGATGCAACAATTGTCGACAGGGGACCTGTTACAAGTCCCTCGTAGTACACAACTTGAACCATTTCAGAGTAGAAATGATGCTCCTTTGCAATGGAATGATACTCCTTCGTATATGGTGAAAGGTGAGTAAGTGTGATACTTGAGAGAGGCTGTCATCTGACGTAGAGATACTTTTATATCGTTTTATACATCTGACGTAAATACGACACAATGTAAAAAACTGACTTATACTAATTCACCATATCGTGTCTTTAATTCATATCTGTCCATTGTCTGCGATAATAATAACCTGCAATAATTTCTGAAATTTTCCTGTCGCTGCAATTACGTTCAGTCAGATGGATTACTAGAAGAACGTTAATCCTGGTCAGAGAGCAGAAAAATACTCACCATCAACTTACGATTGTGTAAACATATTCCACGTGTGTCAGTGACGCCATCAAGCTGTAATAGTTAATTTGAAACATAAAATTTAAAATTCAATTTCAGTTTAACCCTGTGGCTGCAATAATAAACCAATTTGATCAATTGCCAATGGATATTTTAAAATTATTTTCCTTTAGTTTAAGCAGATGCGCTTTGTTTATTCGTAACCTTCGAGCCTAAAGGAAATATGTGTGTATATATACGTTTATGATTACATCATACTTACCTGTAATAATTTCTGAATTTTTCCTGTCCCTGCAATTGCGTTCAATCAGAGTGATTGCCTATCAACTTACGTTTACGTAAAAATATTCCACATGTGTCAGTGATAACATCAAGCTTTAATAGATACTTTGAAAGATAAAATTTTAATATAAATTGCATTTTTACCCCTGTGGCTACAATAATTGACCATTTTGATCAATATCCAAAGGATAATTTTAAATAGTTTTCCTTTACTTTGAGCAGATGTGCTTTTATTTTCGTAACCTTTGAGCCTAAAGGAAATATGTGCGTATGTATATGAATACATATATATACATTTTGATCTACGCATTGTATTTGTAGTCTGCTTTTTTCCGTCTTTTTGACATTGATCTTTATATTAGGTTTCTGATTTTTCGTAACAAAATATAATTTTTTACAAGCAGTGCATAATTGCAAGAAAATTATGAATTTTACTTATGTATATCCTCAGCAATCTCATAGCTGAGAATTCTAATTGAGCTGAATCCTCAGTGTCTGGCAGGCCCTGATTTTCCATTAAGCCCGGTAGGCCTGGGCCTAGGGGCCCCCGAATGTTGGGGGCCCCCAAAATTTTTTATTTTAAAAGAAAATTTCCAATTCCAATTTTTTTTTTACCTTTTTTAATAGCAATTTTTTTATATATCTTTTTAAATTTGATTGATTGGTTCATCATATGTATGTTATAGTATATATAAGGGACTAATAAGTTTTTCTGGTTGCATTGTATTGGTGATTTAATGATGAAAATAATATGTTGTATTATTTTTTGTTATTTGATAATGTTCTAGGCTTCTACGCTTCAAATAGCTAATTCTTGGTAAAAAGGTACTTTCACGGTGATTCATGATTATTTTTTTTGTGTGTGTTAATTTTGAAAATGTTACGCCCACATCAGTGTTACAGGGCCCCCATCCCGAGTTGTGACTATAGTCCAGAATTTTCTAAATCGGGCCCTGGTGTCTGGACAACTCATGTCTCATAAACAGAATACATAACGACCGACAGCTGAAATCGAAATCCGAACCCGGGGTTGTTCGTTATCCTATACACAAAATTTCTCAACTGATCCCGCTTGCTCTCGTACGCCTGCGGCCCAGAATGTTCCGCAATACATTTTTTTCTTTGTTGATTTTATCCCACTGGGGTTCGAACTTAGCAACCAGAATTGGACGAATTGAATGCAGGTATTCCTCGACTTACGACCGCTCGCACTTACGACCGAAATTTTTATTTCCTTTTTTACTTATTTTTATCTTTTTCTCAAAAATATTTTTTTTGAATGCTCAGTACATACCTATATATATTACATGACTATTAAAAACTACCTTCGTTATCTTTGTTAAAAACACTTCCAACGTATCTTCTGTCGCAAATTCTGAACCATTGGATTGTACTAACATAATAAGTAGTGATGGCGAAGAATAATTTATGCCTTCTAAATAAAGAACAATGTATTTTACATTACGTATGTATGTATGAAAGTAAAAAATATATGTATGTATATATATACAAAAAAATTTGATTGAAACTCAACTTACGACCAAATCAACTTACGTCTCGGCCCAATCTCTCGACCATTGTCTCGGTCCCTATCTCAATTCTAAGTCGAGGAATATATATATATATATATATATATATATATATATATATATATATATATATATATATATATATATATATAATATATATATATATATATATAATATATATATATATATATAATATATATATATATATATATATATATATATATATATATATATATATATATAATATATATATATATAATATATATATATATATAATATATATATATATATATATATATATATAATATATATATATATATATATATATAATATATATATATATAATATATATATATATAATATATATATATATATATAATAATATATATATAATATATATATATATATATATATATATATATATATATATATATATATATATATATATATATTGTGTGTGGTCCAATATCCTCCTACGAAACTTGGTACACATATGATTTAAAATCTGGGAAGAAACACTGCAGAGAGGGAGGGGTAAGACAGCCCTAGCACCCCAGAGGGAGGGGAGACATGTAAAAATAATCGAAAATGACTGATATTAGTGTAGAATACATTGTTTTCTGGGTCGCTGAGATGAATAGTGTCACTCCCGGTGTTTTTAAGTGCAAGTTCATCCCGATAAGCATGGGGCAGGGGAGAGGGGAAGAATGAAATGTCCAAAATGACCGAGAGTAGTGTCGAATCCGTAGTTTTCGGGGTCGCTGAGATGAATAGTGACATCGCCCGATTTAAGTGCAAGTGCCATTTAATTGCAAGTTCAGCTTCCAAATCCTAAGTATAAGGAGCCGACGTCCATTGAGATGCCTACCACTGACCCCGCATCATAGGCAGTGTCGATTAGATTTTTGCCAACCTTGGGCAAGCTGGAGTGTGACCGACTGGAGGCGTGTGATCTTCAGCGATGAATCCTGATTCAGTCTCAATGCTGATGACCAGTGCATACGCGTGTGGAGGCGGACAGGCCACCGGTCCGTTCCGCCGTTTGTTGTCGAGAGGCATACGGCGATTACACAAGGTGTGACAGTGTGGGGAGCGATTTGTTGGGACACACGATCACCTTTAGTCGTCCTTCAACGCACTTTCATTTTAAGGCGACAATGGACCATGAAAAACTTTTTTTTTTATTTATTAACTAATTGCTATGAAATTTTGTATACTTATACAGTGTTATTTACAGATGGAAATTCTAAATTAAAAAAAAAATCAGAATTTAATTAATTAAGATATTAATTAAAATCAGTTTGTTAATTAATCTATTTAAAAATGCTCCATGTGCATTAATTTTTGTCTCAGATATCTAATTTTTACTCTTAAGCTAGCTTTATATAGTTGTAATAAAAGTTAGTAGCAATATTTGATTTACAGTCATATTTATAAAAACTAGAAAAGAAATCGATAAAAATAGGTCATTTTATGCAAAATTTTGTCAAAAAAATTTTTTTTATTGTAAAAATTTTAAGTTGTTTTAAAATGGTATAATGAATTGATTACTAAGTTTTATTCTAACATATATAAATAATCATTTTATGAAATTTTATGAAAATTCAAGATAAATTATGACGCATGGAACATTTTGAACTTACCGAAACGACATGAAAACTTGTTTCAAGAAAATGGCATTTAAAGATTTAATTTGACTAACATTTCCATTGTTTACGTTTGAAAAAATACTTATAACTCGGTTAATAATGATCAGATCAACAGACTTATTTTTTAATTTTAAAGCTGATGAGTTGCTGAATCATTTTCTGAAAGGAAAAAAGTCGTTTCGGGGACATATTTTTGTCAATCTGAAGGTCCATTGTCAACTTAACGTCAGTTTTACGGCCATCAAGTGCTATGCTATCAAGTCGTCCAGGTGCCATTTATCAGCAAGACACATACTGCGCGACTCTCCCAACGATGTCTTCAAGAATATGACGTACTTCCATGGCCTGCCAAATCACCAGACCTCTCGCCTATAGAGCATGTCTGGGACGTGCTTGGAAGGCAACTGCGGCCGTCCCGGAATACTGGTAAATTAACTGCCCAGTTGCAAAGATTATGGCATGATCTGCCGCAGGATGTCATAGATGACCTCATTGATTCGATGCCACGCCGTGCTTCGGCTTGTATAGCTGCCAGAAGTGTATTCACAACTTACTGATTTGTAACCTTTTTTATGCCATATCTTCTTAACAAAACGGTCTTTTCTTCTGAATTTGTAATCTTTTGCTTATCTCCCCATACACTATATACATATTAAGTTTCATGATACACTGCTGACCACCCAAATTGCAACACCAAGAAAGACAAGAGATATCACAACAAAATTTATTTTGTAGATAATATGTTGACCAAGTATCAAATGATTAAATTTATAGACTTCTGTGAAGTGTGGTTCCTGCCAAAATCAGTAGCCAGAGTAGCCACCATTGTTGGAGATCACCGCTGCCACACGCCTCGGCATTGATTCAAAGAGACTTTGGATGAGTTCTTGGGGTACAGCAGACCAAGCAGCTTCCACACGTTGACAAAGTTGATCTGCTGTGGCAGCTGGGGATGGAATCTGGGTCAATCTTAGAGCAACCATGGACCACATGTTTTCTATCGGCGAAAGATCCGGAGAGCGAGGCGGCCAGGGAAGCTATTCAATCTGGCGATTGACGAAGAACCGTTGGACAATGCGTGCCACGTGTGGTTGCGCATTATCCTGTTGAAATATGGCTGTGGGCAAGCCCTGAAGGTCAGGAAGGACAATTGGCTCCAACACCTCGGAGATGTTGCGCTGGCTGTTTAAAGTACCGGCAATTCGTACTAGAGGTGTGCGAGAGTGATATTCAATACCGCCCCATACCATAATACCCGGTGCAGGACCAGTGTGGCGGTGCATAACGCAGCTGTTCAGCATCCTCTCTTCACGGTGTCTCCAGACTCGAATGCGACCATCGTGGTGTTGCAGACTTAAGCGTGACTCGTCAGTAAAGACAATTTCATTCCATTCTACCGTCCACATCCTTCTGTCATCGCACCATTGGCGGCGGAGACGTCTGTGGTTCTGCGTCAAGGGTAGACAAAGCAATGGACGTCTTGCGGACAGACCACTCTGCTGTAAACGGCGTCGAATTGTACGCGCAGACACTGGATGATGCGTTACAGACTGCATGCGCTGTGCTATGGTTCGTGATGTGACTGAGCGATCCGTCACTGCCATGCGCACAATTAGCCTGTCATCACGTGAAGTGGTGCGCTGAGGTGGATGCGATCGAACACGCCGGTCCGTCGTACCCTCCTGCATCCAACGATCACATATCCGCATTACAGTTGTTTGGTTTCGTCCAATACGACTACCGATTTCCCTGAAAGATAATCCACAATCTCGGTAGGCCACTATCCTTCCTCTGTCGAACTCGGATACTTGATTAAAAGATGATCGCTGTTTTCGACGAGGCATAATTGATCGTTTTTTTTTTGAAAAAACCACAAGAAAAACACAATTGCCGAACTTGAAATCGTCGAAATCTCCAAGCCTTAAATAGCGCTTTGAAGTGGCGCCACAGGCGTCACTTCAAAGCGCTATTTAAGGCTTCACATGGTTTCACATGGTTTCACATGGACTAGAAACCAAGTAAAAGCAAAATTACTTCAAATGGCGGAACACGTCTGGCAAGATAGGTGGAACAATACAACTGTTGGAACTAGAGTAAGAGAAATTTTTCCTCAAGTTAAAACTGACAGGCTAAGTGCAGATTTTTACATAAACCAAGCAATCACAGGACATGGGTCGTTTGGGAGTTATCAAAGCAGGTTTCACGGAAAAAGTAGAACTTGCTCTTGTGGTTCTGAACAATCAGTGGAGCACTGTATAATAGTATGCAGTCAATTTAATAATATACGCAGAGGCTTACCTACCAATATTGATATCTGGAATAAGAATAAGTTTTACAATGATTATTATTATTGAAGAGCCATAAGAAAAATAGCTATGGCCCTTATGGCTGTTCATTATTCGATTTCATAGTTATTCTATTTCGTTGTATTTGCACAATTAGCAGAAGTCCCCCCCCCCCCCTTAAGGTTTTTTTTTTTTTTACGAATAATCGAAATGTTGGGTCGTTTATATATTTGTATCTTAATGTACCCTAATGTACATAAAAACCTTTAGATGTCTTTAGTTATTGATTTGCTGGTTTGGGGCGTAACAGCCATCTTTTGCATAACGAGGGCTAAACCGACCGAAAACAAATATATTTTCTATAGTTTCTGGTGGTAATATATTGAATGTTGTAACGATAGTGTTCCAGCTTTGGTTGGGTCTTTCTCTTTTGAACCGGCCGAAAATCAGTAGCATAGATAATTTATTAAAAAGGTAAATATTATTGACGAGAAATCTTTTAATATACACTGTCACAAAAAAATAAATGCACACAGAAGGAAATGAGCTACTACACTGCTGGTCACTGTAAATGCAACACCCTGAAGGAAACATGCAAATAACATGAAATTTACATCATGCATTAGCGGAGGTGAGATATGCAAATGATTAGAATTTCAGCGTAGACGCATATCACAAAACCATGACTCTCACATCGTTTTTGGATAACGGAGAATGCATATTTCTCTTCGGAAAGAGCATAAATGTAGCCTTCGAACCACTGCTTTGTTAAAAACGCCATTTTGAATAAAAACAAAACTTTCAAGCCGCAGACGATAATTATTACTTTATTGACGATAATATAAAACTAAAACAATAAAAAAGGAGGTGGGTTAGCGCTGCGCCGAGAACTTCTAAAGATAAAAATCCTGGTCTACTCCAGTTGGAGCTGACAGAATGGAGAGAAATACCTTTTTAAATGCCTTGAGAATGAGTGAATGAGCATACGATTCCTCAAAACGCATAATATTTGCAATTAGTTCGGCGTCCGAAAATGCCTCAGCTGGGGCCGAAATTTTTGGAGGTTCTTTGTGGGAGACAGGAGCCTGAGTGGGGTGTTCCACGGTACGTGAATTTCGTGTGCGCCGTGCTGGTAAAGGTTCTGCCTATTTGCTGAATAGTTTCTTTGTTTAATTAATTTTAGGAAACTTGGGACAATTATGGGAACTAGCCGGAGGAGGACCAGTTTTTTTGTTTAATTAATTTTAGGAAACTTGGGACAATTATGGGAACTAGCCGGAGGAGGACCGTTACAATTGCAACATATGCACTTGGTTATAGTTTCCTTATCAGGGCATTCCTCAGAGAGGTGATCTTTGCCACATCTCACGTCCCATGACGTTAGACGGAAAGCGATATTGCTATTGGAAAAATCCCTGGCACCTATAACATTGATTTGGGCCTCTATGTCCTCGATATTTTTCCATGTTTTTATTAACTCGCTTTCTTGTTTCTTTGTGTGTGTTTGTGTTTTTGTCTAGTACAAATCTTGCAATCGATTTTTAACTAACTTCTCGACTAGCTGGACATTTGAAACTTTTAGAATAGCTCGGGCCACGATGATGATGTATTCTTTTATTCTTTCAGCCATCTTTAAGCAGAATTGAACTAACTTCCAGTTATTTTTAGTTAATTTTGTTTTGTAGAATGGTGCAGCCATCTTTCGGCCGGAACGGGAACGAAAAGTTAAACGCAAGTTAACTTCCAATTAACTTCATTTTCTTTTAAGTTGATGGGATAATTCACCCCAAAAAATTTTTTTAAGTATTTATTAATACATAGAATTGTCAAGTTTATATGATTCAACAGAAAATTTAAAAACATGGTATATAAAAAGTTCTTTTTATAT
Organism: Dolomedes plantarius; assembly: GCA_907164885.2. Lineage (NCBI taxonomy): Eukaryota > Metazoa > Arthropoda > Arachnida > Araneae > Dolomedidae > Dolomedes > Dolomedes plantarius. The sequence goes on from OU015490.1 coordinate 74,378,742, forward strand.
TGGAATTATTCAATATTAACGTCCATACCGAGGATATCATTTATATGACATATCCTTTCAACATCCTTGGTTTTAAGGACCTGGAGGGACTTGAGCTCTGTGATTCTGAATTATAATGGACCTATCGCGGTAGAAGAACTTACAAAATTTTCAGAGGTTTGTAAGGGTGGGGGATTTCAATACCTGATTTTTGAAATCCCCCCAGCTGATTACCCCCACTGTAATTTCTGGATATCCAGCCATTCAGAGACCTTTAATGGATGTGTGATTCTTTGCGTGTATGGAAATAAAGTGTCTGTCTCATTATTTTGTTTGAAAAGATGGCAATAATTATCTATGTTTCTTAATTCTGTTTGCATCCTCGCGCGTGTATATATTTTTGAGTTTTTAATTGCTTTTGAAACAGAAATGTTTTCGAGACTAATTTGCCCCTGATATTTTTTAATATTGTGACCAGTTTCCTCAAGTATACAGAGTTAGCATATATTCTTCTTTGCGTTTCCTTTAGTGTGAATACCGGGTTTATGGCATCAAGAAAATTGATAGACAATTTCCCACTTGCTAGTAAGTATTTCGTTTATAGAATTACGAGTGAAAATTTATTTCTTATAGCTATATTTTAATTTAAATTACTTTAGTAAAATAAGATGTTTAGTCATGTACACGGCTAATTAATTTGAGATATATTAAATGATCTATCAACCATTCACCAGGAGAGATTTAAAATATCAAATTTTAAATCTCTCCTGGTAAATGTGTTTCTTATAAAATGTTGTAAATTGTGTTTCTTATAAAATGTTGCCATAGTTTGATCCTCCATCGGATTTCAGGCAGTAAAGTTCTTATAATGAGGTCTCTTACAACTCGCTAAAGTTGCGTGTAAGAGAGACTTTTAGGAATTCCCTCTCACAAGAACTGTTGTCGAGGAGTTCAAATATGATATGGTGGAAGAAAATTGCTGAAGACCCAGAATAGCCAAGGCAGAAAGCAATCGCCTTGTTTCGACTACTAACGGGCCATGATTGCCTATTGAAACAACTCTGCCATATAAATATGGTTTCAGAACCCTTTTGCAAGCTCTGTAATCGATGAGACGACATGGACTTACTCCTATACTGATTTGTCCCTCTCTACGCTCCAGTGTGGGAGAGATGTTGGACAGCTAGGAAGCTTTTGAGTTTACGGACGTTTTATTTCTCTTTTGTTTGTTTATTCTTGCTTTTATTTTTATATAGTCATGTAACCTGCCATTGAAAATAAGAAAGTTCTTACAATTTGGAGTGCATTTTTTTCCAAAGCGAATCTCGGGGATAATCGAGGATCTCGAGGTATATAGGCACGCAAATGCGAACTTGTAAATAAAAACATAGACTCACAAAAGCGAATTTATAAATATGTATATAAGCATGCAAAAGCAAATTTGTAAGTATATATATACAGAGGCTGTTCACACATTTTTTAGACGATGTATATTGTATTCACAAAACTAAATTACATAAAATTCTTGTGTTTTAAATGTTCTATTTGACATCCCTTATTCTGAACTATCTTTCGACACCGCAATTTCCAGGATAATAATGCCTTTTGAAGTGTCAGAAGAGGTATTCTATCCCATTCCTCCTGAACAGCTTTCCAGAGTCCTGTAAGGGTTTTGGGACAACGTTTGGATAATGCAGATTTAAAAGTCCGAAAGCACAAAAATCCATAGGTGATACATCGGGAGATTTTGTAGGAATATCAGTGAAGGGTATGGCCTTGATACCAGTTTTTGTTCCATTTCTTTTAGGAAATTTACAGTGGATTTTGATGTGTGACTGCTAGCTTTATCCTGATGGAGTCTCACAGCTTGATGGCACTGTGGGTAAAGCGATGGTATTTCATTCAGAAAAATTGGCGATAAAATATGTTCCTGATACTATTTGGAGTTAATCTTGACATTTTTTTCCACTCTCTTTATTTTTAACTTGCCATTATAAGAAAAACTAGCAACAATCATGAATCCCTTAGAAAAACTTTCTTTCGATTCTTTGAGCCATGTACTTAAATTTTTTTCTCCCCTTTTATGATAATACATGGCTCTTTTTTTGTTGCAATCCTTTAAATACACCCATGATTCATCTATTGCGACAATTGTTTTCCATTTTTCTTTGGATAAGTGTTTCTCATATAGAATTCTGCAGCGTGTCCTGCGTTCAGCGATATGATTTGGAAGAAGACGATGCACATTGCGTTTTTTCGCTTTCTTAAGATTTAAATCAACGTTTATCATTTTGTTTACAGTGGACACCGAGCATTTTAATGATTTTGCAACTGTTCTTTGACTAGGGGGATTTTCTTTTAACATTAAACAACGTACCTTTGCAATAGTCGAAGATGTCCGTTTTTTCCTTGGATACTTGTTTGGAATTTTTGAACCACTTGAGGCTCCAATTTGACGTTTTTTTCCTTTCTTGTTGACGATATTACCTATCGACGCTTTAGATATCATAAAACCATGACTCTCACATTGTTTTTGGATAACGGAGTATGCATATTTCTCTTCGGAAAGAGCATAAATGTAGCCTTCGAACCACTGCTTTGTTAAAAACGCCATTTTGAATAAAAACAAAACTTTCAAGCCGCAGATGATAATTTTGACTTTTAAAAACATAGTACAATTGCAATTATTTCTTTTGCAGCAAGCGATTTTTTATTACCGCTTACCAAAATCGTCTAAAAAATGTGCGAACAGCCTCTGTAGACACGCAAAAGCGAAGTTGTAAATATGTGTATAGGCATGCAAAAGTGGAGTTGTAAATATGTTTATAGGCCTGCAAAAGCAGAGTTGTAAATATGTTTACAGGCATGCAAAAGCGGAGTTGTAAATATGTTTATAGACATGCAAAAGCGGAGTTGTAAATATGTTTATAGGCATGCAAAAGTGGAGTTCAAAATATGCTTATTGACTTGCAAAAGCGTAGTTGTAAATATGATTACAGGCATGCAAAAGCGGAGTTGTAAATATGTTTATAGGCATGCAAAAGTGGAGTTGTCAATATGTTTATAGGCATGTAAAAGCGGAGATGTAAATATGTTTATAGACCTGCAAAAGCGGAGTTGTAAATATATTTACAGGCATGCAAAAGCGGAGTTGTCAATATGTTTATAGGCATGCAAAAGCGGAGATGTAAATATGTTTATAGGCATGCAAAAGCGGAGTTGTAAATATGTTTATAGACATGCAAAAGCGGAGTTGTAAGTATGTTTATAGGCATGCAAAAGTGGAGTTCTAAATATGCTTATTGACTTGCAAAAGCGGAGTTGTAAATATGATTACAGGCATGCAAAAGCGGAGTTGCCAATATGTTCATAGGCATGCAAAAGTGGATTTGCAAATATGTTTATTGGCATGCAAAAGCGGAGTTGTCAATATGTTTATAGGCATGAAAAAGCGGAGATGTAAATATGTTTATAGGCATGCAAAAGCGGAGTTGTATATATGTTTATAGACATGAAAGTGAGAGCATGTAAGTATGTGTATATAGATTTAAATATGTAAATATGCTAAAACAAATGTCACTGTGAAGTTCTATAAGAGTTGCCTCGCATTCAACCATTTCTGCAATAGACATTTGTAGCCAGCCAAAAGCAATAGCAACACAACATTGGCATTTTTTTCATTATGTTAATGTGTTTATTTGTCACAATTTGGCCCTGTGGTGGCCTTGTGGTGCAGAACGCTGGCTTTCGTTACTAAGGGTGCTGGAATTGAATCCCGGCGTCAGGCCATTAAAATACCTCCGTCTGTGTCGTCCCTTCCTAGGGGGTAATGTTGGTCCGCCTATATGGTGACCCCATAATAAAATGGCCAGAAAACTGCGGTGAATTATAGGCGCAATGAATTATAGAGAAAAATATTCTCACAATTTTTAAGGTAATAAGCACAGTTGATAAATGAATTATCTCTATTCGCTTGACTCATGTGATAATCTACCGGTTTTTCACCTCGATTACATGAAATCCTACGGCTTTTTAAAACGCGCCTGTCTTCCTCGTACGCAGGTAAATCAGAGGCATACATGTATCGAAGTGCATGTATGTTGCATTTAACTGAGAAAAACAGAGATCTTAGTTGCATTTGGATCCCAGGTTGTGTAGTTGGAAGGCGAGAGAGAATAAACAATACCGGGTATTTCAATGATATGACGTCGGATATTATTTCAGACCCCTCTCTCCCAAATAAAATTTTAAAATAAGTAAATAAACAAATAAAATGAGAAAAATATTTAATAGAAATATGTCCACCATATGGCGCCTTCTTCTGAAACAAAAAACACCGTTCTTCATAACAAATGCTCATTATGGCTAACTTTATCCACGGGCAATACCTGAATATAAGGTGGGACGTACTGGATAGCATTAAACAGCATTTTTATGGGCATCCTTAGGAGGTGCTGTCTTTCATATGGCGGAACGATCGCCAAAGCTGCAGTTGCTCATTCAGAATAAGATGATCAATCTTCATCAACAGTGCCTTATAGGTTATGATCGAGATGACAAATTTCTAGCCGTTACTAACTCGTTGTCTTTGCAGATTCTCTCATGACAGTCCCATTTGTATAGTCCAAGTCCGTATTAACTGGTTTCTTTGATTGGTAGCGAGAAATTAGGTAATTTCGATAGTCTGACGTTACAGCTTTCACGGTTAATACGGAATCGAAGTGAACGCCGTATTTTCGGGTTTCTGGGCAGAGATTTTTCGGAGTAATATACCTTTAGGAAGAATTAACGGCATCTCTAGTTCTACTTATTTCCAGTGAGGTGCCGAAAACAGATTCACTAGTACGATGGTTTCGGTGACATCACAGCTTTCACGAGAAACCTCAAACACGAGGCCCCTTGACTATATCGCCCTGTTCTCCTCGGGATTTTAAAAATCTCATAAATTCGAGCATCTTTGAGGCTCTGTGACACCAGACGCGTGAGGAGCAAGTGGATTTGCTCCGAAAGCTGCTCGTTTATTTGATCGGTTGCGGGAAAATCTTTAATTTCGATAATGGGACGTTACCGCTTTCACGGTTAATACTGAATCGGACCTAACGCTGTATTTTCCGGCTTCTGGGTAGAGGTCTTTTGGAGTAATATACCTTTAGGATGACCTAATGGCGTCTTCCGTTCTGAGAAAAGTTAAAATTGTTTAATAAAGAAACTGATCCTGTTGATGAATCCCTCCGTGAGTGGGTTGAAATCGACGAAAGACTGCAGATTTCGGAAGAAAAGACAGAAAAGGAAGTTGTCGAAGAAATAAAAACTGTCGATAAAACTGAGGACAAGGGTGAAATGAATTGCATATTCCCAGAAAAATCACCATCAGCAAAAGAATCTACAGAAGCGCTAAGTATTCTTAGAACGATTCTTGGATAAGAGGACATTTTATGATATTGAAAGACGTATGAACAGCCTCCTGAAAACTTCATTACGTCAAACAACCATAGAATATTTTTCTTGCACCCTTTCTGTAGTTGAAATGTTAAAACTGTTTAGCAGGTATATTATTATAAATATCAGAATTTTCTCCTTCTTTCTTCTCTTATTATAATCATGTGTATCTACTTATAGGTCTAGAAATTAAGTTGTAATTTCATAACTATAAAAAACAATTTTAATAAAAGTTAATTGGAGTAAATTAAAGAGTACTTCACACTAAATTATTATTATTATTATATATATATATATATATATATATATATATATATATATATATATATATATATATATATGTGTGTGTGTGTGTGTGTGTGTGTGTGTGTGTGTTTGTGTGTGTGTGTGTGTGTTTGTGTGTGTGTGTGTGTGTGTGTGTGTGTGCATGCGTGTTCAAAAACCTAAATTTTGGCTATAAGAATCAACCGCTTATAACAATCAAAAACAGTAATAACAAACGTGAGTCTTCTAAGTGGTAATCACCGTAGATGTGTACCGGATATATATATATACACCCTGTCACAAAAAAATATATTCACCTAGAAGAAATAGAGCTACTATCACGAAACTTGGCAGGAATGTAGTTTCGTAAGAGAAATCCAAATGATTAAAATTTCGGCGTTGATGAGACAAGGGTAAGCGGGCTATGCGCATATGAGACGCGCAGCTGGGAGAGTTTAAAAGCATGATTGCTCGTGCCGTAGGGTTATTCAAACAAATCTGTCGACTTGGATGGACGGTATTGTGGCTAGAGATTCCTCTGAGGTGTAACCGGCGACAATACGAACAATTGTCGGACTTTGAGAGGGGGCGTATAGCAGGCATCGGAGAAGCAGGTTGGTCGAACAGGTGTATCGGCCGCCACCTCGGTCGGAGCGATATGCTAGTTACTCGGTGTGGCAACAATGGTTCACGGAAGGGATAGTCTACCGTCGCGGAGGATCAAGGCGTCCCAGGAACACAAATGAGCGCGAGGATTGCGCAATCATAGAGCGAACACTCCGCACGTACAACGTCGCTAAAATCGGTTCGATGCCATTTACCACCTTTCAGACATCCGGTGGTATCAAGGGAAACCATTTGGAGATGGCTGGCTGACGCAGGTATAACGAACCGACGTCCATTAAGACATCTACCATTAACGTCACATCATAGGCAGTGTCGATTGGATTTTTGCCAACCTTCGGCAAGCTGGAGTTTGACCGACTGGAGGCGTGTGATCTTCAGCGATGAATCCCGATTCAGTCTCAGTGCTGATGACCAGCGCATACACGTGTGGAGGCTGCCAGGCCAACGGTCCGATGCGACATTTGTTGAGAGGCATACGGCGATTACACAAGGTGTGACAGTGTGGGGAACGATTTGTTGGGACACACGATCACCTCTAATCGTCCTTCAACGTATACCTTTTTTAACATACATAGCTTTTACTGCACAGTTTTTACTCTGCTATTTAAATATATATATAATAGAAGAATTATAAGAATACAGAATGCGCTTGCAATGCAGTATGTCCTTTTTGTGTGAGGATATGAGGGACCCTTCAGAAACTTAGTGTTCCAGCTTTGGTTGGTCCTTTCTCTTTAGAACCGGGTGAAAATCAGTAGCATAGATAATTTATTAAAAAGGTAAACATTATTGACGAGAAATTTTTTAATATACACTCTTACAAAAATATATATGCACCCAGAAGGAAACAAGCTACTATCACGTAATTTAACATGTATGTAGTGTATGAGGAGATAAGCAAATGATTACTAATTCAGAAGAAAAGACCGTTTTATTAAAAATATATGGCATGAAAAAGGTTACAAATCAATAGGTAGTATATCCACCTCTGGCAGCTATACAAGCCGAAACACGGCGTGGCATCGAATCAATGAGATCACCTATGACCTCCTGCTAAAGATCATGCAATAATCTTTGCAAATGGACAGTTAATTCACCAGTATTCCGGGACGGCTGCAGTTGCCTTCGAAGCACGTCCCAGACGTTCTCTATTGGCGAGAGGTCTGGTGACCTGGCAGGCCATGAGAGTACGTCATATCCTTGACATCGTTGGGACAGTCGCGCAGTATGTGGACGAGCGTTATCTTGCTGATAAATGGCACCTGGGCGACTTGATAGCGTACGCAGTATAACTGGCGTTAAAATCTCGTTCACGTAACTGCGTGCCGTCAAAGTGCGTTGAAGGATGACTAGAGGTGATCATGTGTCCCAACAAATCGTTCCCCACACTGTCACACCTTGTGTAATCGCCGTATGCCTCTTAACAAATGCCGGATCGGTCCGTTGGCCTGGCCGCCTCCACACGCGCATGCGCTGGTCATCTGCATTGATACTGAATCGGGATTCATCGCTGAAGATCACACGCCTCCAGTCGGTCACACTCCAGCTTGTCCGAGGTCGGCAAAATTCCAATCGACACTGCCTATGATGTGGGGTCAGTGGTAGACGTCTCAATGGACGTCGGCTCCTGATACCTGCGTCGGCCAGTCGTCTCCGATTGGTTTCTTATGGTACCACCGGATGTCTGGAAGGTGGTCAATGGCGTCGAACTGATTCTAGCTACGTTGTTGGTGCGGACGTGTCTGCTCTTATGATTGCGTGATCCTGACGCGCATTTATGTTTCTGGGACGCCCTGTCTCTCCGTGACGGTGGACTATCGCTTCCGTGATCCATCGTTGCCAACACCGAGCAACTACCGTATCGCTCCAACTGAGATGGCGGCCGATACGCCTGTTCGAGCAACCTGCTTCTCTGAGGCTTACTATACGCCCCCTCTCAAAGTCCGACAATTGTTCGTACTGTCGCCGGTTACGTCTCAGAGGCATATCTAGTCACAATACCGTCCATCCAAGTGGAAAGATTTGTTTGAATAACCATATGGCACAAGAAATCATACTTTTCAACTCTTCCAGCTGCGCATCTCATATGGGCATAGCGCGCTTACCCTTGTCTCATTGGCGTCGAAATTGCAATCAATTGCATATCTCTTACCAGAGTACTTTCCTGCAAGTTTCGTGATAGTAGCTCGATTTCTTCTGGGTGCATATATTTTTTTGTTACAGAGTATATTTTTTCAATTTCACTGAATATATTTTGACAAATATTATTCTCTTAAGAAGCATATGCCTGATGAACACTGGCAAAATATTCTGATGCTTTCTGAAAACCTTTTTTAGAAAAAAAAGATGAAACAATATTTTATTTTTGTCATTCACTTTCTGTGGTAACATCTGCGTCACAAACTTCTAAACATTTAGCACCGGAATACGTAAATAGGGGATCGAAAATTTCATCGTTCTAAAGTCTAAATGCGTGGCTAAAGAAACTCAGCTTAAAATAAAGTGTTCTTATGTAAAACCGCGGTACAGTAGTGCAAGAAATAAAATTGGCTTTGTCATTTGTAAATGTTTCGATTTCTTTTAAGAGACTGAGTTTGTATAATACAGAGGCAGTTCGCACATTTTTTAGACGATTTTGGTCAGCGGAAATAAAAAATCGCTTGCTGCAAAAGAAATAATTGCAATTGTACTATGTTTTTAAAAGTCAAAATTATCCTCTGCGGCTTGAAAGTTTTGTTTTTATTCAAAATGGCGTTTTTAACAAAGCAGTGGTTTTTAAGGCTACATTTATGCTCTTTCCGAAGAGAAATATGCATACTCCGTTATCCAAAAACGATGTGAGAGTCATAGTTTTGTGATATCTAAAGCGTCGATAGGTAATATCGTCAACAAGAAAGGAAAAAAACGTCAAATTGGAGCCTCAAGTGGGACAAAAATTCCAAACAAGTATCCAAGGAAAAAATGGACATCTTCGACTATTGCAAAGGTACGTTGTTTAATGTTAAAGGAAAATCCCCTAGTCAAAGGACAGTTGCAAAATCATTAAAATGCTCGGTGTCCACTGTAAACAAAATGATAAACGTTGATTTAAATCTTAAGAAAGCGAATAAACGCAATGTGCATCGTCTTCTTCCAAATCATATCGCTGAACGCAGGACACGCTGCAGAATTCTATATGAGAAACACTTATCCAAAGAAAAATGGAAAACAATTGTCACAATAGATGAATCATGGGTTTATTTAAATGATTGCAACAAAAAAAGAGCCATTTATTATCATAAAAGGGGAGAAAAAAATTTAAGTACATGGTTCAAAGAATCGAAAGAAAGTTTTTTCTAAGGGATTCATGATTGTTGCTGGTTTTTCTTATAATGGCAAGTTAAAAATAAAGATAGTGGAAAAAATGTCAAAATTAACTCCAAATGCTACCAGGAACATATTTTATCGCCAATTTTTCTGAATGAAATACCATCGCTTTATCCACAGTGCCATCAATCTTTGAGACTCCATCAGAACAAAGCTAGCAGTCACACATCAAAATCCACTGTAAATTTTCTAAAAGAAATGGAACAATAAACTGGTATCAAGGCCATACCCTTCACTGATATCCCTACTAAATCTCCCGATGTATCACCTATGAATTTTTGTGCTTTCGGACTTTTAAAATCTGCATTATCCAAACGTCGTCCCAAAACCCTTACCGACTCTGGAAAGCTGTTCAGGAGGAATGGGATAGAATACCTCTTCTGACACTTCAAAAGGCATTATTATCCTGGAAATTGCGGTGTCGAAAGATAGTTCAGAATAAGGGATGTCAAATAGAACATTTAAAACACAAGAATTTTATGTAATTTAGTTTTGTGAATACAATATACATCGTCTAAAAAATATGTGAACAGCCTCTGTATTTCAATGTAAAGGAAAGTAAATGAAGCAAGCAAGGAATAGCTATGTGCTTAAAATAGTTATCACCTATTGAAAGCGAACTGCTTAGTATATCCCATAAATTCTTAAACTCTAAATAACTAAAGAATGCATATGCTATTATTGTACATTCTTAATCACAGCTACAAATGTTTTTAAGTTTACCAGAACTTCAACATTAAGATTTTAGAATATTTACTTTCGATTTTCCTCTCTCTAAAGCAGTGGTTCCCAACGGGGTCGAAACTGCCCCCTGGTAGGGGCTGAGAAGATCCAAGAGAGCAGTGCTGGTCCAAGACATATTTGAGGGACACTAAAACTCAGCTACCAACAGTTCTGGCTGCAAAATCGGATACCGAGATCAAGAATCGGATACTTGATTATAGGTGTGACGTCGTGGATACGTTTTCCCCTTAACACCTGGTTGTTTCGTCGACTTGATAGACCATTGTACTGCTTGACTTTTACCCGCCTCATTGAAGATGGACGTTGGAATACGTTTTAATGTATTTTCCTTTCAGCAGGAGGTTTTTTTATTAAGCCGCTAACGTCACCCGTGTCGGGAGGTGTGACCAGGAGCTTAACATACGGACAATTGGTTAATAATGTTTTTTTCCCAAGTCTCCAAAGGTCTCGTGCGAGCAGATGTCGTGGCGCTAGGCTTCATGGGAGGCCTACTCCATGGGAGGTCAAAAAGAATAGCCCGTTTGTTCTGGAAGCGATTCGGCAGAAAGGATAAAAGGGGGTGTCGCGTGCCATCGGGCAGGAATTTTGCTATTTTTAGCTTTCCCCCATGGAACTCTACAATAATCTCACTACGAATTTGTATGACTCCGTAAAGAGCCTTTTTTTCATGTTAACTGGGAATTTTACATGCTGTACTGCTTAGGGCCATTTCTCATATCTTAATATTTAATTTTAATTTTATCTTTTAATTTTAATTTTAATTCTATTTTTTACTCGCCGTACCTCCATAATTTAAATTCTTAAATAAATTTTCACTATTAAAATATTCTTCTTCTTCTTAAAATTAACTTAATTTTTTAACTAGAATATTTAATTTTTAAAATTTTAATTTTTTAATTTTAATTCTTCACTTAATACGTAACGTACCTTAATAATTTTTATTACTGAGCACATATACCTTTAAATGATTATCTTGCGACAGGAGATAAAGTCTTGAAGACCAAAGAACTCCACTTCTCAACAAGCAACTCGTCTGCGATCGGACAGGAAGAGGACAGCGAGCTCATCGAAAGAGATTCCAGACGGATCTGAATTGAGGAATCAACCCTAGGAACGAAGGACGCTAGTTCTCTAGGATTAGACTCTACACGTGGAGCACCTAGACGAAAGAACGAAACTCAGCGGTCATCTAACTTGAATCGCCTTGTACATAGTCAATTTTTCTTTTACTAAAAATAATAAAATGAGTTATCTCGCTCTCCTGACTCTGTTCTCTTTGAGAGAATTATATAGAGGGTGACTATTACGTGCTGTAACGGTCACGCTATTACATAGGCTATAGTACAAAAGTTTTTATCTGCATTTCCTTCATCCAGTTGAGTGGAACATTTGTTCAGTGTAGTCTCAAATCCGCTTACTAAAAACAGAAACAGACTACATCATAGGACCATAGGACCATAGGAAATGGGTCGCAACTGCAATTCCTGGGCCACGCCCTCAATTGCAGACTTTCAGGTAATAAGCAGAGGGGAACCAATGAAACAGAGTATAGGAAAGGAGTGAAATGATTGGGCCGCTGCTAATCCGTGAGTTCATAGTATAAGAAAAAGTGAGTAAGCATCTTGCAGGGCAGTAGAAAAGAGGTCTACAAACGATGCAAAGATGAATAAAATTAAAAGAGAAAGTTTAAGGATAGAGATACATTTTTATTTGTTTTTATAAAATTTTTTTTTTTTTTTTACCGTGGCAAGCCAAGTATGATTTTTTATTTTTTATAATAAGGACGTATGACAAAACATTTAAGAAAATGACAGGATGGCTCTAGGCCGTTTCCTGTTAGAGGGGTCAGCATGATCATAATTTGCTAAATCTTTAAGTAAATCATTATCGATATTGTAGTGAAAGTTAATGGCTAGATTTTGAAGGTGTTTTTTAAGAGTGGGGAGACCGATTTCATTGTAGATGTCAACATTACGGAAGTACCAAGGGGCATTTATTATTTGTCTGATCGTGCTGCTCTGCTGAGAAGCTAGTTTTTTAATATGCATTTCAGCACAGTATGACCATGCAGGTCCACCATAAGTTAGTATAGGACGAAGAAACGATTTATACATGAGCAATTTATTTTGAATGCTTAATTTGCTGTTCCGAGCAATTAAGGGATATATTAGTCTGCGAGCTGCTCGAAACTTGTTCCTAACGTGTGTGATGTGATGTTTAAAAGTGATATTTTTATCGAGAACAATGCAAAGATATTTTACAGTTTCAGACCAGGGGAAGTTTGTGTTTCCGATTTTAATTTGATGATTTAGGAAGGATTTTTTACGCTTTGAAGTGAACATAACTGCAATACATTTTTCACTGTTAATTTTGATTCGCCATTTGTCGAGCCACTGCTCGATGATAGTCATGTACTTATTAATGTTTTTGACCGCATATTTAAAATTTCTACAAGAAGAATAAACGGCTGTGTCGTCCGCAAAGATTGCTAAGTTAACATTAGAGTGAATTGGAAAATCATTAACAAATAAATTAAAAAGAATGGGGGCGAGGACGCTACCTTGTGGCAGGCCGCTATAGATATTAAATTTTCTAGAAAGCTGACCATTAATTTTAACCTGAAAAGTTCTATTTTTTAGGTAAGAAATGAGGATCCTGATGATTTTTTTTTTGGGGGGGGGCAGAAATTATAGTTAATTTATTTGTGGATGAGTCCATCGATCCAGACTTTATCGAAGGCTAAGGAAATGTCTAGGAACAGGGATGCAGTGGATTGCTTATTTTTCCTAGCATGTGTAAGATGTTCTGTTAGCCGATAAACTTGGTGAGGGGCAGAGAGGGATTTTCTAAAGCCAAATTGATAAGGGATGAGAATGTTATTTTCTTGAAGGTGATCATTAATATATTTAACTATGAATTTTTAAGCTAATTTACTTATTGAAGTTAGAAGACTAATGGACCTATAGCTGCTAGGGGAATTGCTGGGTTTGTTAGGTTTTTGAATAGGGACAATAATAGAATTTTTCCAACTATGGGAACAGACTACATCTCTAATCGCGATAGTTTAAAAATTTTTCTGACAAAAATAGTGCCGAACATTAATTAACTGATAGCAACCTACCAATTTCATCCTTCTCATTAGGATTAGTTCTAAATTTTTTCGTAATTTTCATACTTATATCATCCTTCGTTATCTTTGTAATGTCCAGAACCTGCCCGCGAGACAGTGGAACAGTATAAAGTGTAGCGCTTTGTATGTACTCACCGGTATTGTGCGGGAACTGTCATGCACAGTCAAGCCTCTAAAAGGGTGCAATGTTGTGATGTACGTCGATAGACATTGATTAATGATTTTTTTTCATGTTGGAGCTTCTTTTTCAGCAGGAAAGGAATATCCCCAAGAAAGGTCAACACACCCGCCCATCGTTGGAAATTGGCGAGAGCATTTTCAATGCACCATGCGACCTAACGCCCCACGCTGATTAAGCGAGGTATTATACTAGCGGCGAACAAAAGGGGTCGGGGATCGAACAGCCAGCTGCCCAGGCTAACAGCGGGCGACAAGTGGCTAGAGGGGGGGAAATTGCACCCTGGTATGGAAAGGACCACCCCCAGCGGGGAGGAACGAAAAAAACTGGTCAGAATACCGGACGAGAGAGGACATTACTGATCTGGAAATGTAAGGGAGAGGTGGGAGACTTCTCCAGTTGTGCTCGCGGAAGATAGTCGGTCTACGACTATGGAAAGTTTGTTTGAACTCAGAGTTGTTCTAACCCATTCTTATCTATATTAAATTTTTGTTTTGTTATCAAAGAAAAGGAGTCATTCCTGGTAATATCATTTGGTCACACCCTCATTGAATGTGGAACCCAGTAAAGAATATCGCCCATTCACCTAGGTGGGTGAGATACATATCGACCGCTCCCCGCTCGGAGTGCAATTGTGAAGTAACCGCTCGGAAAGTTTGATTCTGACATTCGTGCTGGACGTACGGTTTACAATCTTCATTTTGTGTGTGAAATGCGAATGTCAGTATGGTTGGTTTTAATAAATAATTTTATAATTTCAATCTTCAAGGTGTCTTAATTACGACATCTTTCTTTACTATGTTGAAGGTCATAGGGAGAAATATATATACATAAAAGGACGTAAATGTGTCACTGCATCTCTGTAAGCTTAGGAAGGAAAATTTGAAGGGGGGCACTGAGTAACTTTTCTGTTCAAAAGGAGGCGGTAGGCCAAATAAGATTGGGAACCTCTGCTCTAAAGGAATAAGCTTTCTGCAAACGCATCACGGTTGGATCACAAGCATTTTTTCTCTAATTCCCGTCCATCAATTAGGCTACGACCACACGAGCGATTTTTCCCGGTACGACTTTTCCCCGAGCTTGAAAATCTACACCAGCCGGCCACACGTGCATGTGACATTTTTTCCCACTGGGTCTTTTCCCTCAGCTTGAAAATCTACACAAACCGCGAGAAAAATAGGTCTCGTTCTATCCTCCAGCGACCGACCTTGAGACCGCGACAGATCGCGCGAGAAAAACAGCTGCGTTTGTCCACCCCTATGTTACAGAAGCTTATCTATATTTTGGTGCTTGTTTTCCCGTTGCGGTTGTGAGGAAAAATCACTCCTGTGGCCGTAACCTTAGCTCGGTTAATTTCTAGTTAGGTGTATACTCAAAAATATCCAATCACATCCATATGCACTTCCTATATTCTATTATTTATTCAACTTTATAGATATTTGTAACAGAAATGCTATTATGAGGCCCTGATTAGTCCAGCCTCTTCTATTTTAAATTCCAACTTCTTTTTTTCATGTATGAATGCAAGTAACGGAAGGTTTCCATCCAAACAAAAAATATTTAACTTTTTTTACTGCTGTTTTTAATGCAACATATGATGTATAATGAAACTTTCAAATGCAATAAATTATTGCTTTGTGAGCTACGCCCATGTTTTCCAATACGATAACTAAAACCATCGATTAGAAACAGTTACAGATTTTCTACAGTATCTGGCGGCGATAAATTTAATTTCCTCATGAAAGCGTTCAAGATTTGCTTGGCCCTTTCCTTACAGCTCAAAATCAATATAGTAAACATGTATCATTTCCGAAGAAAATTGAAAATTTATCGACATGAACTCTTCAAACGCAATTTCATTACTTTGACTTTATGTATTTTGACAAGCATCGATCTCTTAAAAATTTCGTGTCTGATGGACACTGTCAAAATATCCTGCTGCTTCATTTTTCAGAAAAATTTTCAAGCTATAAGGTGAATTAATATTTTATTTTTATGATAGAGTTTCCATAGCAACATCTGAAAGTAAAAACTGGAAAACGTTCAACCTTAAAATAGGTGATTAGAAGAACTGAAAATTCACCATACCAGAGTCTAAAAGACGTGAGAGAATATTGCAGTGTTAAAAGAACTTACATTAACTTTCCCTTCTCGAAAATGTTTTGATTTCTTTTAAATAATTGAGTGTGGAATATATTTTAATGCATACCAAAGAATAACAAAACCTGACTCATGAACCAAAGTAAAGGAAGTGAAATAAGCCAGCAATAGCCATGTACTGAAAAAGTTTTCAGCTATTAAGATGGGATTGCCTACTAAGTCTCCGAAATTGTTAAATTTAAAATCGCTCATTAAATAATACACATCCTTGCATATGCTTTGAACAGGTATTGTGATAATTTCGAGGATGTGCTACTGTACCCTAAACCAATGCTACACATGTGTTTAAGAGTACTAGAACTTTTACATTAAAATTTGAAGATATTTACTTTCGTTTTTCCTCTCTCTAAAGGAGTAAGTTTAAATCGACTGCAAACACACAATAAAACTATACTCTGCAGTGATTCTGGGAGACATGTCAGTCAGAGACATCTTTCGGCAATGTAATTTATATATTTTGTTCATGCATAATCATATAAATATGAAATGTTTTTGAGAAATACTAAACAAATATTCAAATATCTCATACAAATATCTCATCGATTACAAATATCTCATCGTTTACAAATATCTCATCGATTACGTAAACCTCAGTATTGTAACTATTCGTGAATAGGGAATAACACGATATTATTAAATCATATTTTAAATTGTTATTTTGAATATTTATCAATTTTAATATAACAGTGTGGGAAACATGCAGAATTTATTGAAGTAATCGACGAGTATTCTCACTTACTCTCCGTTTTACAACCAGTGGAAGAATTTGACTCTCAAATAGGTCTCAGAAGTGGTACTGAATCACTATGGCAATTTTGCATTTATCAACGAAAAAAGAGAAACTGCGAGTTTTTTGGTTTCTACTGCAAATTATGGGAATTAAATCTAATAATGCAAGAAATAAAACTCAGATATTTTTCTTGACATTTTTTACTATATCCTCATTATGCTTACTGTCTCTGTTTTTAAAATACTTATTCTATAACAAGTGGTTATATTTTTCATTGACTTGTCTTTTATCGATTTCTGCGTCAGTTTTTATGTACTTTTGTTTATTAAAAAAATCTGGCAAGCTTAAAATACTGAGAAAAAATATTTGCTGTCTTTCAGCTGGCAGAAAAGTGAACGTAGTATACTATATAATGTATAGCATCCTGTTATTGACAATTATAAAAGAGATGGCGATTCCATTTTTCTATTTAGTTTGTTGCGAGGAAGTATGGGAGATCTACACCTTTTACTCTTTTGCAGATCGCCGTGTAACCATTTCTACCTGTTTCATCACTTACATACTATTCTCTGCAATAAATCACGTATTACCCGTGGTCCAGAACTGCGTTTTCTGTGCTGTTTGTTATGAGTGGGAAAGCATCATATCATCTGTCAGACATGAAATACAAAGTAATGGAAGGAAATTTTTCTGTAATTCACAGACGGATGTAGCGAGCAACTTACTGCAGAGGTGTTTTTCAGTGTGGCATTGCACGGACCTGTTGAAAGAGACGTTTTCTTCTTTCGTGTTTTTTCTAGTCCTGAAACATGTTATGTTGATATTCAAGTCATTTTCAGTGCTCGTCAGGGAAAACAATAGAGATTTCGCCAAGATAGTAATGACAGTAACGCTTGGCTTCAACATGTTTTACTTCACCACGACGGTATATCTGGCGGCAAGGATACCTGACGAAATGGAGAATCTCAAAAAGATTTTGAATAAGATAAACGAACAATACGTTCTTCAGGGTTTTCAAGCAGAACACGGTTTATTACACAAGAAAATGAAGTTGATGATGAAGAAAAAACCCATTCCTCTCTCCGTCGGAGGTTTAATTGATTTGAATAACAGTTTCATATTCGTAATCTTTGGTAGCTTGTTGACTTACGGACTGCTTGCATTACAAAACGTCTGATTCAGACTTTTGAGGTATCATTAAGAATGAAAATATGTTCTACATTTTACTTATGATGTTTTCAATTTTTCTTTAAAAAAAGAAGGTTGATAAAGGAAAATTTTGGTAGATTATTGACATCCGATTGACTGGAACACAAAACGCTAAATCCGATTATTTAAGTTTGAAGGGGGAAAGTATTAGTACGTTTAATAACAGAAAATGTTTGATATATAAATAATTCAAGGATTGGCTATAATACAAATTATTTGAATCCAATTCAAAAGATTTTAAGAAAAAAAAATTCTGTATCAGTTTAATTTGAGGAAAGGTTTCATCGTCATAATATTTGGTAGTTTATTATCTTAACGGATTGATCGCAAACAAAATATTTGATTTGAAGTATCATGAAAGAGATAACCTATTTCCTAACCTTTGGAATGTTTTAACTGTTGAAGAAAATTTTGATAATATTCAAAGGTTTTGCAGATTTTAGACTTCGGATTGACTGGAACACCAAACGTTTTATTCAGATTTTTTAGTAGGGAGATAAAACCTCATATGAAGTTTAATAAATGAAAAATTTGATAGTTCATTGAATTATTGAATGGTTGCAATAAAAAAGTTTGACTCCTGTACTAAAGATATGAAAAACTCACTCTGTCTCTTTGTCTAGTTTCAAGAACAGTTTTATATTCTTAATCTATATGAGACACGCTTAAGGCTGCTACGTACTAGCCCTATTGGATTCGCTCATCTCATTGTTAACCTATCATTAAGAATTGAAATACATTCTACATTTTACTTATGTTTTCAATTTTTTTTTAAAAAAAAGGTTGATAAAGGAAAATTTTCGTAGATTGACATCCGATTGACTGGAACACAAAACGCTAAATCTGATAATTTTAGTTTAAAGAGGAAAAGTATTAGTACGTTTAATAAGAGAAAAAATGTTTGATATATAAATGACTCAGGGATTGGCTATAATACAAATCATTTGAATCCAATTCAAAAGATTTGAAGAAGAAAAAAAATTTTCTATCAGTTTAATTTGATGAAAAGTTTCATCGTCATAATATTTGGTAGTTTATTAACTTAACGGAATGATCGCAAACAAAATATTTGATTTGAGGTATCATGAAAGAAATAACCTATTTCCCTAACCGTTGGAATGTTTTCACTGTTGAAGAAAATTTTGATAATATAGAAAGATTTTGCTGATTTTTGACTTCGAATTGACTGGAACACAAAACGTTTGATTCAGATTTTTTAGTAGGGAGATAAAACCTCATATGAAGTTTAATAAAAGAAAAATTTGGTAGCTCATTGAACTATGGAATAATTGCATTACAAAAAGTTTGAATCCTGTACTAAAGATATGCCAAAACTCACTCTGTCTCTTTGTCTAGTTTCAAGAACAGTTTTATATTCTTAATCTATATGAGAAACGTTCTGTACTAGCCCTATTGGATTCACTTATCTAAGTGTTAACCTATAGAGAAAATTGTCAAAGGATTGCCAACTTGGATTGAAAGATTTCTTTTAAAATTGTACTCGGTAATAAAAAAAGACATTTTTTACTCTCTTTCAGATCATCGTGTAAGGATTGCTACCGGTTTTATAAGCTACGTACTACTTAATGTAATATATGTCTTATTACCCCTGGTCTTGAACTGCGTTTTCTGTGCTGTTTGTTATCATTGAAAAAATATCATATCATCTAACGGACATAAAATAAATAGTGATGGAAGATATTTTTTTCACAATACTCAGCTAGATGTAGCAAGCAACTTATTGCAGAGGTGTTTTAAAGTGTGACATTGCACGAAAGTCTAAAAGGAGTCGTTTTCTTCCTTCTCATTTTTTTTGTAGTTTTTCAACATATTATGATGATATTTCTCTTCTCTTCGATAGTAATAAGGGAGTACACTAGCTATCATTATATGATAGATGAGGCAGTAACTTTAGAACTCTTTCAGATCGTCGTGTAAGGATTGCTACCGGTTTTATAAGTTACGTACTACTTACTATAATACATGTCCTATTACACCTGGTCTTGAACTGCGTTTTCTGTGCTGTTTGTTATTATTGGACAAATGTCATATCATTTATTGGACATAAAATACATAGTGATGGAAGATAATTTTTTCACACTACTCAGCTGGATGTAGCAAGCAACTTATTGCAGAGGTGTTTTAAAGTGTGGCATTGCACGTAGGTCATGCAGGAGTCGTTTTCTTCCTTCTCAGCTTTTTTTTAATAGTTTTTAACATATTATGATAATATTTTTATTCTCTGTGATAGTAATAAGGGAGTAGAGTAGCTATCATTCTATGATAGACGAGACAGTAACGTTGGATCTCAACAGATCTCAACATGTTTTAATTAACCCTAACGGTATATATGGCGGCGAGGATATCTGACGAAATGGAGAATCTCCAAAGGATTTTGAATAAGTATATACACACACACACACACACACACATATATATATATATATATACACACGAAGAAAACACTATTAAGTGTCAAATAAAGCAGAAAACAGCTTATTACAAAAGAGAATGAAGTTCTTGATGAAAAAAAAATGCATTGCTCTCTCTGTAGGAAGTTTTTCTGATTTGAGGAAAAGTTTCATTTTCGTAATCTTTGGTAGTTTATTAACTTACTGATTGATTGCAATAGAAAACGTTTGACTTTTGGAAAAAATAACCCATATCATTCATTGCTGGGATGTTCTCCCTATTGAAATAAAATTTGATAACATAGAAATGTTATACAGATAATTGACTTCGAATTGACTGGAACACATAACATTTAATTCAGTTTCTTTAGTAGTTGCATAAAAATCGTGTTAAATTTAATTACAGAAACTTTTGGCAGCTTATTGACTAATGGAGCGGGTACAATGCAAAACGTTTTGATATTTCATTAAAGATATGAAGTAAAACCCACTGGCAGGGCCGGATTTGAAAAGAGGCCCTAGGCTATTCCATTTATGAGGCCCTTTCACCTCTTATTTTTAAATTTGTAAATTCCTTGAGAGATAATAAAATACATCATTAATGTGATATATATCAATATATTAAATGAAACATGTTGTTATTGGTACTAACATATACACTGCTCAAAACAATTAGGGGAGCACATGGTTATAACGAAATTACGCAAATACTTACACCGATAAGTAACATAAAATAAATCATCCATAATTTAAAGCCTAGCAGGAAACAGAAGAAGAAAACTTCATATGCAAATCAAAGTTCATGACGTCAAAAACCAGAATTTAACATAAGGGCGGAAATCGGGATGTTGCAGAAACGTCTTTTTCACTGCCTTAACTATGAAATTCGATTGCTCAGTTATTCTTTTTGAGAAAAGGTGACTTGAAAATGTCTCAACAATGTGATTTACCGGAATCCATGGCATGGCGTATTGTAGGCAGACTTGAATCCGGGCAAACACAAGGTAGTGTCGCGGGCGCTGTTGGAGTCACCAGAAGTGTCGTAGCAAGGCTGTGGAATCGATTCCAAGAAACAGGGAATTCTAGACGACGACCAGGGCAAGGTCGGCCACGCGCCACTACAGCAACTGATGACCGGTATATACTGTTAACAGCTCGTCGAAACAGAACAGACAATGCTACTCAGCTGCAAAGACTTGCTCTTGGCAACAGGACGAAGGGTGTCCAACCAAACAGTACGTAATAGGCTTCATAAGGGAGGTCTCTATGCACGTAGGCCTATGATCTGCATTCCGTTGACCTCATACCACTGTGCGGCCCGAAGAAGATGGGCTGCTGAACATCGAGATTGGGAGCAACATGATAGGAGCCAAGTGCTGTTTAGAGACGAGTCCCGATTCAGTCTGGTGTGTGACACCCGACGTGTTTTGGTATGGAGGGAAAGGGGCACTCGAAATAACCCCACATTCGTTCGTGAAAGGTCACAATACAGACGAGCTGGTTTTATGGTATGGGGTGGAATCAGCATAGGTGGACGTACGGACCTGCATATCATTCGGATTGGTAATTTAACGACCCGAAGGTATGCAGACGAGATACTGAGACCTCATGTCATACCTTACGCTGCAGCTGTTGGAGTTTGACTTGTTTTTGAGCATGATAATGCCAGACCGTATACAGCTCGCTTTTGAAGAACATGCTTGAAGGTGAAACAATAAAGCGCATGGAATTGCCGGCGTGCTCTCCTGACCTGGATCCAATCGAGCATGTTTGGGACATGCTCGGACGACGCATTGCTGCGAGACCAAGGCCTCCTTTTACTCTCAGAGACTTCGAGATTGCACTTCTTGAGGAGTGGAACAGTATTCCCCAAAGTCTTATCGATAACATCATCGCATCTAAGGAAAACAGGTGTGCAGCAGTCTTAGCTGTTCGAGGAGACCACACGCCATATCAAAAATCTTGCATCATTTCTAAACAATACTTTTTTTATCGTTTACATGTAACCAAATTGTTGCCCTAAATCATCTTTTCATGTTTTTGCCATATTTTCAAAGAATTAAAGCTTAATTACAAATTTTTTACGTCTTTTTTTCTGTATTGCGCATTGATACGCGTGTGCTATCCATTTTATGCCAATACGTGGCTGTCTCGCACGGTTTTCTTAAATTCTTTGCTTGCTCCCATAATTTTTTTGAGCAGTGTTTATATTCAATACATTGAAGAGTAAACCAAATTCAATTCAGATAAATTTATTTCATAATTATTCGCATTTAAAGTTTAAGTATGAGTTATTATGTTTTATGAAAGTTTAAGTATCCCACATTAAAGTATGAGTTATTATGAAATTTAAGTCATAAACTAAACCAATTTGAATGTAAGCCCCTCTTGATCTTGAGGCCGTAGGCTGAAGCCTAGTTAGCCTATAGGAAAATCCGGTCCTGACCACTGGTCTATGTGTATCTAATTTCAAGAACAGTTTCATACGCTTAATCTTTGGAGGCATATTGTCTTCGGAATAATCGCTTTTCAAAATGTTGGTCCGAAATTCGTTACGCCTCAAGCCATATCCTTTCAGTTTCAGGACAGAGGAAAAGATTATAAATTAACTAATTAATTACATAACCAATCATTTGACACTGTTTTGAGAATTACTTTTGAGAAATGTGCATCAATGGCCAATGTTGGTTGACTTATATGGTTGTTTCATAATACAACTAGATAAAAACCCATACTTCACTACGGAGTACATTCAAATTAAATACAACGGTCAATGTATGCAATTAATGCCAAATATATATATATAATAAATGGAACGATCAATGTATGCAATTTATGTAAAAAAAAAACGAAAAAATATATTTATAAAAAAATCGTAACGGATATTTTGAAAGACAAAAAAATGAAGAATAAAATATTCAAATTAAATCTGATAGAACATACTAAAGAATGTAGTACAGTTTGAAGAACATTTCTTTTACCGTATTTTAATATTTTTTTGGATAATGACCAATCGTCTGTGGCATTAGAAGAAAAAAAATATGTTTTTGTCTATTTCGTTGTTATGCACGTGACGGAAAATTAGTTTAAAGTATCACAAAAAGAAAAGAAACCACGTGATCAGCATTTAATAAATTAAATTCTAAAAATTAATCTTTAAAAATTCACAAAAATCAGAAAATGGAGATAAAGATTCGAAAAAGGTTTATTTTAACGGAAATTTTATGATCTTTCTCGTGATATAAATTTTATAGCTGTCAGATTATTGTTTTAAATGCAAACTTTAAAAAATGTTAAAAAAACAGCTTAAAAATTTAATTTAAAAAAATTCAAGAAGAATTTATTAAAAATCCCTCTTAGTGCACCTTAACACTATAAGAAGAATCGCCATGCAAAATTTCAGCCCTTTAGGTCCAGCGGTTTGGTCTGTGCTTTATATGTCAGTCAGTTACGGAACTGTTTGATATATAGAAATAACCTACATAATCATGCTGTGTATGGGCAAATGCCCCGAAGACAAGGGTCTGTCGCATTGAAAAAATAAGCAAAGCCGTTGAACGCAGCCTGTCCGGAAAAAATTGGCAGCTGGGACTAGAACGAAAAATGGGTGTAATGATGCGCCTTTAATCTGGATAAAAGTTATCTGAAATATTGTAGAAGAAATATGTAAAGGCGACAGCATTACATTTTGGAGAAGTGTACCGGCATAAGAGACTTTTAATTAAAGAATAATACGGTGTCTTTTATGTTTGGGCAAGAGAGAAGGGGGACGAAAGCGGTTTGTTGGTAGTTCCCGATTCCAGACAAGATAACGGGGCTGGAGCCAGAAGTTACATTAAACTACAAAGCCTTTTGTGAACAAATTTATGAGTCAATGAGGGGGAATCTACGGCAGGACACGTGGAGTTGACTTTGGGTGGTCTTGAGGGACGAAATTGAAGTGCACACCCATTTGGAGAGAGATGTCCAATCGAAGATTTTGAGTTTTGGATAGACGAATAAAAAAACATTGCAGAACGTGGAATTGCTAGAGGTTTTATTAGAAGGCGGGATTAATTTTAGACAAAGAGATACATGGTTCTGAGAGTAAAAAAACGGTTGATTAAGATTTTGACGGGGAAGCTGTAGGGTCCCCGCAACCCTTTGTTGTCTTTCATAGAATTTTGAATCGGAGTTTTTTGACGGGTCAGGCTGTTGATTTCCCGTGAATCTAAATTTACGTAGAAGACATAAATCGGCAGTTGGTCGAGTGGAGTCAGCATCTAAGTTAGGTAGAAGACGCAATCGACAGCTGTTGGAGTGGAGCCCGCATCTGGGGTTACGCATAGACGTTATCGACCGTTAATCAAGTGAAGACCGCACCTGAGTTTGAGACAAGGAGTTGATGGAATCATAGAGTGGAGACTACTTAGATATTCCGCCAGACGTCGAGAGGTTTTCCTCATCATAAAGCCAGACGTGACCACCCCATGCCAAAGAAGGTTTTCGACCCCCGGACCCCATCGCATTAAATCGAATGTCAACAATCATCAAAGGTCAGCAAGCTGAGTGAGTGTTTTGCATTATTTTGATTTGTTCAGTTCCCTCGGTTTCGAGTTAGTTTTGGTGTGTTAGAGAGATATAAAAAGAGTATAGATTGTTTCGGTTAGAGTCAAATTTTGTGTTTGTAGGTTTTAAGTCTTTACGCTCCCTAATCCTATAAAGGTGGTGAATAAATTGATAAATATTTTGATTAAATGATTGTGTATGCTTAAAATTTTGAAACATTGAAAAAGTTGGAATTTGAAAATTGAATATTTTGCTAAGAAGGTTATGATTATAAATGTTCGTAGCATAATTTGTAAATATTAGTTTCTTTATAAATAAATTATGATCTATTTTAAACGTAATGAGTTGGTTTAATTTATGTCTATTTGATCTGTTCGTTATTGTCAATTGGTGTCCAGAGCTTTGGGTTGGATTCAAAAAATAACTTAAACATAACGCAACCAAATAATTTTAATTATAAATAAATAAGTACTAACCCAAATAAACTACGTTTCACGCCCAAAAATCTAATTTCAGGACAGACAATACGACAATGGGTGAGTTCTTTTTAACGCATACAGTTATTCAACGAATTTTTTTGTGGTTTTTAGAAAAATAAAATATTGTGCATAAATAGATGATTAAAATATATTTCAGGGAATTAAATTAAATCTCACATAATAAAGAAATAAATGAGATCTCCAGTGTGTTTTAAAGCAGTGGTTAGCAAACATTTTTCGACCCGTGATCCACTTTTTAAAATAAAAAAATAATTTGAGACCGATTGATAATTTTTTAGTATCAATTGTAGAATATGGGTAAATATTCACTTTTCATAATAACGATTGAAAAGGGTCTAGCTTACCTTCTACGCTTGTTTTTGCCAAATCTAATGTGGCTGAAACTCCACGAAATCCCAATCTCATTTGAAAAAAATATAATTCGACTCCGAATGATATTTTGTTGGTAGGAACTGTAGAATTTGGGTAAATAAAACCTTTCATTAATAACGATAAAAAGGGTCTAGCTTATCTTCTACGCTTGTTTTTGCTAAATCTCATGTGACTGAAACTCCACTAAATTCCAATCTCATTTGAATAAAAAATAATTCGTCCCCGAATGATATTTTTTTTGGTATGAACTGCAGACTTTGGGTAACTATTCACGTTTCATAATAATGATAAAAAAGAGTCTTGCTTATCTTCTATGCTTGTTTTTGCTAAATCTCATGAGGCTGAAACTCCACTAAATTCCAATCTCATTTGAATAAAAAATAATTCGTCCCCGAATGATATTTTTTTTGGTATGAACTGCAGACTTTGGGTAACTATTCACGTTTCATAATAACGATAAAAAAGAGTCTTGATTATCTTCTATGCTTGCTTTTGCTAAATCTCATGAGGCTGAAACTCCACTAAATTCCAATCTCATTTGAATAAAAAATAATTCGTCCCCGAATGATATTTTTTTTGGTATGAACTGCAGACTTTGGGTAACTATTCACGTTTCATAATAACGATAAAAAGAGTCTTGATTATCTTCTGCGCTTGTTTTTGCTAAATCTCATGAGGCTGAAACTCCACTAAATTCCAATCTCATTTGAATAAAAAATAATTCGTCCCCGAATGATATTTTTTTTGGTATGAACTGCAGACTTTGGGTAACTATTCACGTTTCATAATAACGATAAAAAAGAGTCTTGCTTATCTTCTATGCTTGCTTTTGCTAAATCTCATGAGGCTGAAACTCCACTAAATTCCAATCTCATTTGAATAAAAAATAATTCGTCCCCGAATGATATTTTTTTTGGTATGAACTGCAGACTTTGGGTAACTATTCACGTTTCATAATAACGATAAAAAAGAGTCTTGATTATCTTCTATGCTTGCTTTTGCTAAATCTCATGAGGCTGAAACTCCACTAAATTCCAATCTCATTTGAATAAAAAATAATTCGTCCCCGAATGATATTTTTTTTGGTATGAACTGCAGACTTTGGGTAACTATTCACGTTTCATAATAACGATAAAAAAGAGTCTTGATTATCTTCTATGCTTGCTTTTGCTAAATCTCATGAGGCTGAAACTCCACTAAATTCCAATCTCATTTGAATAAAAAATAATTCGTCCCCGAATGATATTTTTTTTGGTATGAACTGCAGACTTTGGGTAACTATTCACGTTTCATAATAACGATAAAAAAGAGTCTTGATTATCTTCTATGCTTGCTTTTGCTAAATCTCATGAGGCTGAAACTCCACTAAATTCCAATCTCATTTGAATAAAAAATAATTCGTCCCCGAATGATATTTTTTTTGGTATGAACTGCAGACTTTGGGTAACTATTCACGTTTCATAATAACGATAAAAAAGAGTCTTGCTTATCTTCTATGCTTGCTTTTGCTAAATCTCATGAGGCTGAAACTCCACTAAATTCCAATCTCATTTGAATAAAAAATAATTCGTCCCCGAATGATATTTTTTTTGGTATGAACTGCAGACTTTGGGTAACTATTCACGTTTCATAATAACGATAAAAAAGAGTCTTGATTATCTTCTATGCTTGCTTTTGCTAAATCTCATGAGGCTGAAACTCCACTAAATTCCAATCTCATTTGAATAAAAAATAATTCGTCCCCGAATGATATTTTTTTTGGTATGAACTGCAGACTTTGGGTAACTATTCACGTTTCATAATAACGATAAAAAAGAGTCTTGATTATCTTCTATGCTTGCTTTTGCTAAATCTCATGAGGCTGAAACTCCACTAAATTCCAATCTCATTTGAATAAAAAATAATTCGTCCCCGAATGATATTTTTTTTGGTATGAACTGCAGACTTTGGGTAACTATTCACGTTTCATAATAACGATAAAAAATAGTCTTGCTTATCTTCTATGCTTGCTTTTGCTAAATCTCATGAGGCTGAAACTCCACTAAATTCCAATCTCATTTGAATAAAAAATAATTCGTCCCCGAATGATATTTTTTTTGGTATGAACTGCAGACTTTGGGTAACTATTCACGTTTCATAATAACGATAAAAAAGAGTCTTGATTATCTTCTATGCTTGCTTTTGCTAAATCTCATGAGGCTGAAACTCCACTAAATTCCAATCTCATTTGAATAAAAAATAATTCGTCCCCGAATGATATTTTTTTTTGGTATGAACTGCAGACTTTGGGTAACTATTCACGTTTCGTAATAACGATAAAAAAGAGTCTTGCTTATCTTCTATGCTTGTTTTTGCTAAATCTCATGAGGCTGAAACTCCACTAAATTCCAATCTCATTTGAATAAAAAATAATTCGTCCCCGAATGATATTTTTTTAGTTATGAACTGCAGACTTTGGGTAACTATTCACGTTTCGTAATAACGATAAAAAAGGGTCTAGCTTATCTTCTACGCTTGGGTTTTCTAAATCTCTTGTGGCTGAAACTCCACTAAATTCCAGTCTCATTTGAATAAAAAATAATTCAACCCCGAATTATATTTTTTTAATATAAACTGTAATTTTATTTGGTATGAATGTATGTTTGTATGTTTGTATGAATGTATGCTTCTATATATGTATATGTATATAGCTAGTGGAGCCTAGAGGACTTGGTGTAAATAGAGAGCGAGATTTTCACCATCAGTTAGCAATGCAGGTGAATATCTTTATGATAGGTATTTGGCTTACCGAGCGATATTTGCATACGAACATCTTATTACTTATTTCAGAGTCTCCTGTATTTTTAGGATACAAAGAGCCCCTGTTCAGGTGTCGATACGTCATTGCCGCCGTGGGATTTCTCATCTACTTTTTCTTAACCTTCTACCGCACGAACATGAGCTTCACCATTGTTGCCATGGTAAACAAATCCGCGTCGACAGAAGAGGCAAAAGTAAAGTCGTCCTCTTGGCCCAACCTCCTGCTGAACACAACACAGGACAGAAGCAGTGCTGGGGTAACTCCTTTGCTATGAGGTTTTCAGTTCAAATTTTTATTTGTATTTCGATGGTCTAATGCTGTGCATGTTAGCGAAAATGGCCGTCAATCACAGGCTAAAAGCTGAAACTGTTTACAATTTGACAGCCGGGCCAACCATTTCAATGCAGTGGCGCCATCTCTCGGAACTGCATGAAGTTATGGAACAACCTTCGTATATATATATATATATATATATATATATATATAATATATATTATATATATACATATAATATATATATATATACAGTCGAACCTCCATATATCGAAGTAGCAAAATGCCGGAAAAAAATTCGATATATAGAATTGATCTTAGTTTTATCATAATTCTTCTAAAACATTAAAATTAAAGCTAATTTTCGTATACGAAACTCCATTTCCAATTTATAGGCGAATCACATTAAATGAAAGTTAATAACTAAAAAATGAATTAATATGAAAGATTTATAGATGACTATATACATTAAAAAAAAACAATAATCCAGACAGTGGTTACATTCAGCCCATTAAAAACTTCATCCGGGAAATTTTCCACGAATTTTTACGAATTGAAGTCCACGAAGTATTTTTCAAACGCCAAAAATTGAAAGATTTTATTCTAAAGTGGAATAAAATTTCCCAATATGTCGGGAAAAAAATTTCGATATATAGAGATTTTTTCGATATATAGAAACAGTTTTTCTATGTAATGAACATGGAGATTTGCTAAGAGTTCGATATATAGAAAATTTCGATATAGGGAAGTTCGATATATGGAAGTTCGACTGTATATATATATATATATATATATATATTATATTAAAAGCGATATTATACTGTACTTCTTATTTTCATAAATACTGTCATGAAGCGTAAACGGCCTACTGGGGCTCAAAAGGAGAAACTGAAGAAAAGCAGACGAAAAAAGAACAGAGCTGATCTCAGGATCATTTTTAAAGTTCGTCCAACAAGAACAACCTTCCGCTTTCGAAAGCAAAGAAGAGTCCACTAGTTCTGGAGTTAGCTTGGGGGAAATAGAATCTGTTGTGGAATCAGTGCCGCTTTAAACACAGGAAGAAAGTTTCAAGATAAGTCAGCAAAACTTAGGGGGTTATTCATTGGCACTCTTCCTCTTCGAGTTAGTGCCAATGAATATGTAGGCCTAGACGGAGAAGGAACATTACCTCAAATAGAAGGTGAAGCAGAAGAGTCTGATATTGAAATTTCAGACTAAATAAGTTCCTCTTTTTTGAGATATAGGTAACTGATCAATACCCCTATCGGATGGTATGAAAACCGATATTTTAAGACGAGGCAGTGAAATTTTCCAAGAGCCATCTTCGTGGCATGGGCCAATCACTCGCTCAATTTATGTGGAGTGCAAGCTTTTAGTTGCACTCCAATCAGTGTGACATTTTTCAGCACACTGGAAAATTTTTACTTCTTCGCGGGCTCAACTCACAGATGGGAAATTTTGACTGCCGTTGTGGGAGTAGCGGTTGAAAGGCTGCCCGATACAAGGTGGAGTGCACAGCAAGCAGCTGTGAAACCAGTAATGAAAAATTTTGAAAAATTGATCGATGCAGTGGAGAAGCTGTGCGACGAGTCTGAAAACCAAGAAGATCAGCCCCGATTATAATCTCAAATGTTTGCGATTTTAAGTTTTTAGCGTTTCTACGTCTGTGGTCAGACATTTTGGAGGAAATCAACCACACTCAACGCTACCTACAAATTGAGAGGATTTCCTTGGACAAGGCTTAAATAAATTGGAATTAAGAGAATTGGAACTTTTTATTAAAAAAAATAGAGAATATTTAGTTAGTGATGCTTTGGACTTCGCTTCCCAGGAATGTGAAGTAATGGGAATTGATATTGAAAAGAGAAGCAGAAAAAGATCGTAAATGATGATGAAGGGTGAAAAAGCGAAAGATGAAGGTTTATCTTTATAAGAACTAAGGAGGTACATGTTCCAATGTGTAGATAGGTTGTATTTGAACTCAAAACAAGATGCACGGAGAACATTCATAACAAATTTGAAGTCTTGCAGTCGGTTAATTTGATCAAAGCTCCAGGTCAGATAGTGCCAGAACTTATTTCTCATCAAACTGAAAGTTACAGCGAATTTTCTAAGGACGAAGTTTTGCCAGAAATAAAAAGACTAAGACGTCATATGCAAGCTTCAAATATTTATACAGAGGAAGTAAAAAAATGGTCAGCTCTTCAGGTTTTGCAGCCCATTGTTGGTAGTTCATTTTTCATTGGACTTTCAAGAGTCAGTACCAAACTTGTGTTTAGCACTCAGGTTCTTTTTGACGATTTGCATTTCCGTCGCAACTTGTGACAAAAGTTTTCAAAACTGAAAATCATCAAAACTATTTGCACTCAACAGTGAGCTTTATCTGGATAAATGGACTAGCAATGTTATCCATCGAGAACAAGTTGGCTATGAAAATAAACTTCCATGAGACAATTGGACAATTTTCTGATTCAAAAGTTAGAAAGAGAATTTTAAAGGGGGGATTTTACCTATTGAGAATTAATTCAGAATTGCGTTTCCCTTAGTTTTGTCTTCATATGAGATTGTGTATAGAAAATAAGGATATATATACGTACAGCTACTTTGTTAGACTTGACTTTACATATGTCTTATTTTGAAAAAAGTTATTATTTTATTTTTGTTCCAAAAAACTTCTACTACATTCACCTCAACACGAAAAGTTTTTGACGTATTCCCATTCTATTTTTTCATACAGATACTGATACTGTAAATGTATATTGCCTTGTGAAAAGTAAAATTTTTTTAAGTTGAATTACCAATAAAGTTAAGGAAGATCAAAGTGAAATATTTCTTTGGTTTTCCTTGAAGCTACCGTAATATTATAAGTAAGTATTGGCTCCAAAACGACTCCCAATGGATATCTTTCTGGGTATCTAATAATTTATACAATAGTGATCATTTTCCTGTCTTTCTCTCCCTCCTAACCGGCGACTCTAAACTCTGTTTCACATCAACCCCGTTATATTTATGATCGAGCCGACTGGCCGACCTTTGCCTCCCTTGCATTCATCACAAAACAAATGGAGGTGGGTGATATCAATAATGCAATCGAAAATATAAATTCCATTATTATTGACGCAGCTAATGCTTCCATCCCGAAGACCTCTTGTAAACGTAGACACAAGAAACCATGGTAGTGGAAGGAATGCCTTGCAGCTAAGAAAAAACTGCAAAGTGCCTGGGGAATCTTCCGAAGATACCCAACCACGGTAAATTTAATTGAATTTAAACGTGCTAAGGCAGATGCTAGGCGAGTGCGTAGACGCAGCCAGAAAGCGTCATGGATAAAATACGTCTCTAGCATATACTATAATACCCCGTCCAAACACCTGTGATCGAATGTTAAAAAGGCAATGGGACTGTATACCGGACACCCAATTTCCTGCTTAAATCACAATGGCCAAACCTTCTCAGATCTTTCAGAAATAGCAAACCCAATAGGCACTGCTTTTGCTTTTTCTTCCTCGGAAGTTAGTTATCCTTACTCTTTTCTCAGGTATAAGCATCTATCTGAAAGCCAAACTTTAAATTTTAATACACGCTCCACACTACCTTACAATAGCCCGTTTACTTATGTTGAACTTATTCGGAATCTAAAATGCACACGAAATACTTCTCCTGGGCCTGATGGCATTACTTACAATATGTTGAAACATCTATCATACCATTCCCTGAGAAATCTATTATATCTCTATAATAGGATTTGGGAAGAACATGTTTTTCCTGCAGCTTGGACAAAGGCTATTGTGATACCATTTCCAAAGCCAGGAAAAGATGCTTCAAATCCCATTAACTATCGACCCATTGCGTTGACTAGCTGCGTGTGTAAACTTTTAGAAAGGATGATAAACGCTTGCCTTGTTTTTATTTTAGAGAAAAGACACCTTATAGCTGCATTTCAAAGCGTGTTCAGAAAATGCAGATCGAGCTTAGACAATTTAATTGCTCTGGAATCTGACGTTAGAAAAGCCTTTCTCCTAAAAAATCACTTTGTTTCAATATTCTTTGACATGGAGAAAGCATACGACCGTGCGTGGCGTTACGGAATCCTCCGAGACCTATATGACATGGAGTTTTGCGGAAATCTCCCAATTTTTATTAAAAAATTTTTAAACATCCGACAATTTAAAATTCGCATTGGTACTATTTTATCAAATATCTTTACTCAAGACGAAGGTTTTCCCCAGGGGAGTGTCCTTAGCGTCACTCTCTTTTCCATAAAAATTAATAATATTCTTAAGCAGTTACCACCGTCCGTTCGAGGCTGTCTTTATGTTGACGACCTACAGATCTGCTGTCAGGGAAAAGACATGCGCTTCATTGAGCGCCAACTCCAGACCGCTATAAAACGAATCACTACATGGAGTGATAAAAATGGTTTTAGTTTTTCCTCAGACAAAACCTCTTGTGTGGACTTTTGTCGAAAACGTGGGATCCATCCGGATACAGAGCTTTTTATTGGAAACCGCAAGGTTGCCATATTAGATTCCGTGCGCTTTTTAGGCGTCATTTTTGACAAGAAGATGACCTACCTTCCTCACGTTTTACAACTGCGCAAGAAATGTGAAAAATAGCTTAATTTACTAAAAGTTTTATCGAATACGTCCTGGGGTGCTGATCGGACATCAATGTTATGCATTTATCGTTCAGTTATTCGTTCAAAGCTTGATTACGCGTGTGCAGCATATGGTTCCGCCCGCCAATCTGTACTTAGTAAACTGGACACGGTTCACCACGGTGCACTTCGTATCTGGTCTGGTGCTTTCCGTACTTCGCCCGTGCAGAGCTTGTATGTGGATTGTCTTGAACCATCCTTGTCTCACACCCGTTCTCAGCTTTCATTGAACCATTTTTTTCGTGTCTTGTCTCATCCCGCACATCCTTTCCGCGACAACTTGCTGGACAAACACTACGATCGCCTCTACCAAAACCGTCCGTCTTGCATTCCTTCTTTCAGGCTACGCATCCGTAATCTGATCGAAAATACTTCTTTTGACGCTTTAGAGGTCTGTACGCGCACCTTTTTTGACTTTCCGCCTAGGAAGATAAACTGTATTAAATATATCAATCCTTTTAACAATTTTACCAAACCTAATACCGATCTTTTCATGTATAAACAACTTTTCCTTTCACACAGTAATGAGTTTTAAAAGTATATAGATATTTATACGGATGGATCAAAGACAACACACCAAGTTGGTTGTGCCTTTGTATGTACTTCAACTATACATAGTTTTAAGCTCACTTCGTCTTGCTCTGTGTTTACCGCCGAAATTTTAGCCATCATTCAGGCCCTTGATTTTATCTCATATCATCAAAATAAAAATTTTATCATTTACTCAGACTCTTTAAGTGTACTTGGAAAGCCTCCAATCTGGTAATACTAGTCATAGCTTGATTTCTACTGTCCTTACCTATCATCATAAACTAAAAAGAAGTGGTTACAGTGTTAAATTTTGCTGGATCCCAGCCCATGTGGGGATCCCCGGAAATGAGCTGGCAGACAGCGCAACAAAGAATCCAAACTCTCCTTTAAGTCACCATGTCCCATTCTCCGACATTAAACACAATATAAAGAATTTTATTTGGGATAAATGGCGGTCTGTGTGGAATCTCCAAGTAACAAATTTCATCATATAAAGCCCACCATCTCTATCTGGCCACCTTTGTATCCTAGAAAATTTAACATTGTACTCACGCGCCTGAGAATTGGACACTCTAGCGTCACTTACAAACATCTGCTAGAGGGAGAAAGCTCCCCTATTTGCTTTCATTGTAACTGCGACCTCACTATCAAACACATTTTAACAGACTGTGCTGGCCTCACTAATTTTTATCAGAATTTTTTTGGTTCCACCTCAATAACACTGAACGATCTTCTGGGTGAAACACCCCACCCTGCTCTTTTCCGTTTTTTGAAAAGCACAGGGTTTTATCTTCTGATTTAATATCTATTTAACTTCTGCCTGATGTATAATCTTATTTTTTAATTTACTTTTATGCATAATTTTTAAACATTCTTAATAATTCACTGTTTTTATCACTTTATTGCAGTTATCTGATGTATTTTAGTACCTTTGTCACCTGTTTTATTACGGTCTTTGTCACGTTTTATATAAGACTGTTTTATTCTTCATAGATTTTATAACCATCTCTATAACATTGTCTACATATCATCGTCTGTATCATCTTTTTATATCATTACTTTTTATAAATCCTTTTTAGCATGTTTACACTGGACTATGATTTTAAATTGCTGAACTGTAATTTTCGGGTTTTACCATGTGTTTGGCGCAGCATGTCCTTTCTGGACCTTGCGCCATTAAACCCTAACCAACCAACCTTCCTAAAGCTTTTTTAGTCCCAGGCAACTATGCTCTACCAAATTCATCCCAAACACAAACAAGGGGGCTCAGGTTACTCGTGAGGTTATTCGTGAAAGCTGTGACATCACCGAAACCGACATACGACTATATGATTTTTTTTGGCACTTAACTGGTAATAAGTAGAACTAGAGACGCAATTAATTCCTCCTAAAGGTCTATTTCTCCGAAAAATCTCTGCCCAGAAACCCGAAAATATAGCGTTCACGCCGATTCCGTATTAACCGTGAAAGCTGTGACGTCAGATTATCGAATTTCCTACCGATCGAAGAAACGAATTAATACGGACTTGGACTATACAAAAGTGAACGTCATGAGACGATCTGCAAACGAGCTAGTAACATCTAGAAGCTTGTCATCTCGATCTTGCCATATAAGGCACTATTGGTGAAGATTGATCGTCTTATTCTGAATCAGCAACTGCAGCTTTTGACATCGTTCCGCCATATGAAAGACAGCACCTCCTAAAGTGCCTATATACATATCTATAAATTCGCTTTTGCTTGCCTATATAGTACATATTTATAAATTTGCTTTTGCATGCTTATATATATATTTACAAGTTCCCTTTTGCGTGCCTGTATACATATTTATAAAGTCGCTTTTGCGCATATAAACGCATATTTACATATTAGATTTTGTATGTGTAAATACATACTTACAAAATGATCATATTTACAGTTTTACAAATTTATACATTTTATATACAGTCAAACCTTGATATCTCGAACTTGAAGAGAGAGACAAAAAAATTCGAAATATCGAAAATTCGAATTATCGAAAATCGCATATTATCAATAGTAATAGAGAAAAAAAAGCTTTTTTACATACCTTTTTAAAAAGCAATCCATTTTTTTATTTTAATAAACACTATTTACAAAATTCTTTGAAAAAAGATCCAGTTGTTGTTTTCCTCAGAGTAGAGTATGAAATTATATCTATTACACTTTTAAAGTGGACAATGGCTTTAAATGTGTCCTCTTACATATTTGGTTGACTTTCAATATATCTCCTCAAAGCGTCCACTGCAAATAATCCTTCTTTGTTTGTCAAATTTGGTGGCAAAAGGCGGATTTCGTCCTCCTCTTCTTCTGACAATACACAAGAAGCTATCGTCTGACCGACGATGTCATTGTACTCCCACTGACCACACACTACAGAGGCTGTTCGCACATTTTTTAGACGATTTTGGTAAGCGGTAATAAAAAAATCGCTTGCTGCAAAAGAAATAATTGCAATTGTACTATGTTTTTAAAAGTCAAAATTATCATCTGCGGCTTGAAAGTTTTGTTTTTAATCAAAATGGCGTTTTTAACAAATCAGTGGTTCGAAGGCTACATTTATGCTCTTTCCGAAGAGAAATATGCATACTCCGTTATCCAAAGACGATGTGAGAGTCATGGTTTTGTGATATCTAAAGCGTCGATAGGTAATATCGTCAACAAGAAAGGAAAAAAACGTCAAATTGGAGCCTCAAGTGGGACAAAAATTCCAAACAAGTATCCAAGGAAAAAACGGACATCTTCGACTATTGCAAAGGTACGTTGTTTAATGTGAAAAGAAAATCCCCCAAGTCAAAGGACAGTTGCAAAATCATTAAAATGCTCTGTGTTCACTGTAAACAAAATGATAAACGTTGATTTAAATCTTAAGAAAGCGAAAAAAACGCAATGTGCATCGTCTTCTTCCAAATCATATCGCTGAACGCAGGACACGTTACAGAATTCTATATGAGAAACACTTATCCAAAGAAAGATGGAAAACAATTGTCACAATAGATGAATCATGGGTGTATTTAAATGATTGCAACAAAAAAAGAGCCATTTATTATCATAAAAGGGGAGAAAAAAATTTAAGTACATGGTTCAAAGAATCGAAAGAAAGTTTTTCTAAGGGATTCATGATTGTTGCTGGTTTTTCTTATAATGGCAAGTTAAAAATAAATAGAGTAGGAAAAAATGTCAAGATTAACTTCAAATACTATCAGGAACATATTTTATCGCCAATTTTTTTAATGAAATACCATCGCTTTACCCACAGTGCCATCAATCTGTGAGACTCCATCAGGACAAAGCTAGCAGTCACACATCAAAATACACTGTAAATTTCCTAAAAGAAATGGAACAAAAAACTGGTATCAAGGCCATACCCTTCACTGATATCCCTACTAAATCTCCCGATGTATCACCTATGGATTTTTGTGCTTTCGGACTTTTAAAATCTGCATCATCCAAACGTCGTTTCAAAACCCTTACAGGACTCTGGAAAGCTGTTCAGGAGGAATGGGATAGAATACCTCTTCTGACAGTTCAAAAGACATTATTATCCTGGAAATTGCGGTGTCGAAAGATAGTTCAGAATAAGGAATGTCAAATAGAACATTTAAAACACAAGAATTTTATGTAATTTAGTTTTGTGAATACAATATACATCGTCTAAAAAATGTGTGAACAGCCTCTGTATTACCGTATCATCTACGACGACAAAGTTATTGGATTCTATGTTATCAAGGTGCATGAGCATCGAGGCACTAGATTGAATGTAAGACAGCACAGGCATGCATTCACACTTGTTTTTTACTTCACTCCTTGTTGCAATGATAAGAAATTCTACAATCTTCTTGGAAGCCTCCCACCTCTTGATTTTTGTTCATGACTTCATTTCCTGTTTTGATAAAACCACCTGAATCCCTCTAGAAAGTAACCTTAGAGAATAGAAGGACAAAAAATAAAAGAAAGGATGGATGGTCACTGCATATGCATGGCAACTAGCTGAAACGAGATAAGGGAACAATCAACAAGAATTTCAAATTCCCTCTTGGGGGGGGGGGGGTCAAGAGAAGTTGTGATTTCATTGTGTTATCTTCCGTCTTTATATCCCCTTCTTTTTAAAGTTTATACAGGGTTTTAAAACTGTAATGTTTGAATAGTTTTTCTATTTTTTAGAAATTTCTATTTTTTGGATATAATTTTTTTGTTTTTGAAAAACTTTTCTTCTACATTTATGGAAAAAAATTCAAGTTATCGAGGGATGAGCCAAAAAAATTCGTCAAAACAAGGTTTTTTTAACATTGAGTGCATAAGAAATTTGAAGGGAATTTTTTTTTCTTCGAGATATCGAAAAATTCGCCAAATCGAGGTTCGAGTTAACGAGGTTTGACTGTATTTACAAAGTACATTTACCTTTACATACACTTTTACATATATAATCATTATTTTTAAAAAGACACTGATAACTTTTCACTTGAATAAATATAAACTTTTTCATACTTATACAAAGACAGCAACATAAAAATACTTTTTAAACGTATAAATTTTTACATTTATCAACACATTACTTTTTTGTTACATTTGAAACACATTTTAAAACTTCTTTCTTACATTTTTTAGCACAAATTGAAATTTTTTTCTTATATTTTTTAGCAAATATTTAAACTTTTTTCTTACAATTTTGACCCATTTGAAAACTTTTTTTTTACATTTTTAACATTTTTTAACAAAACTTTGAAAGGATATTAAATAAATTTAAGAACTTTTCCAGGCTTCTGAGCTGAAGGCGCACAAAATACTTTTTGAAATATCTAAATCGCATGTATATTATGCATATATATATATATATATATATATATATATATATATATATATATATATATATATATATATATATATTCCCAATGCGGAGGCAATTTGTCGTCAAACATTCGCCTATACTACGCCATAGTTTTACTGCCCATTTTATTGTGGGGACACTATATAGGCTGGCAGTATTACCCATATGAAGGGAAGACACGGACGGAAGCATTTTTCGTGGCGCGACGTCAGGAATCGATCTCAGCACCGAAAACCAGCGTGATGTACCACTGGGCCGCCACAAGCCCCCCCCCCCCCCACACACATATATATATATATATATATATATATATATATATATATATATATATATATATAAAAGAAATAAACAAAGTCTCATTTTAAATTTAAACTCATTTGGTATTAGGTCTACGATTATATAATTTTAGGCTATGAAAAAAATACTCCGGGCTTTTTTTTTTTTGAGGGGGGGGGGCAATTACCCCTAGTGATCCCCCCCCCCGTTGAAACCGCCATTGACTTCCATAGAAATGTCTTCGAAAGGATCATAGAAAGCAAAAGTTTACTGAACTCACTGCCTTTAATAGAGCGGTGAGAGGAAAAGCGAAAACAATCTTCACCAAAATGGCTTTAGCTCATTTTGTCATTTGCCAAAGGAATGGGTGCGGTCAGGATGTTTCATACAGAAGCACGGGGAGTTAGACCATTGGTGCACACCCCTTTCCGGTCGAGACCCAGAGAGAGGTCGTGGATTGTCTGAAGTAAATTTATATCATGTTAATTGCACATTCTTGATATTTTATTTATATTTTATATGATAAAAAATATGACATGGTATTGTTAAATAACGTGTCATACAGATTTATCTCCTTAAGAAAAAGGGTATATTACCACTGCTTCCATTTGCTTCTGCTTATTTGACTGAGACTGAGTTTTCAAAATTATTAGCTGTAAAAACCGGACGACGATCAAAACTTACCTCTGACGATGATACAAGAGTAGCAGTCTCACATAGTTCACCAAATATTGAGCAAATATTATGTGAGGTCCAAGATCACACTTCTCATTAGTATTTTTTCAATTTAATTATGTATAAATACGTGAAATTTATAGTTTTCAAGGCATTAATATGTTGCTTATAATTTTGAAATCATGATCTTTTATAATTTCAATTTTTGTTGATTTTTACCCAATAGAAGTATACATAAACTAGCTGAAAACCCGCACTTCGCTACGGAGTACATTCAAATTAAATACAACGGTAAACGTATGCAATTAATGGCAAATATATATATATATATATATATATATATATATATATATATATATATATATATATATATTTATAATAAATACGACGATCAATGTATACAATTGATGTAAAAAAATATTATACATTCATAAAAAAAAAATTGTAAGGGATATTTTTATGGACAAAATAATGTAGAAGAAAATATTCAAATTAAATGTAATAGGACATACTAAAGAATATAATACAGTTAATATAGTACAGTTTGAGGAACATAATATCTTTTATTGCATTTTAATATTTTTCTGGATAATGTCCAATCGTCTGCCACATTAGCAAGAAAAAAATTTTTTTTTGTCTATTTAGTTGTTATGCACGTAACGATAAACTTTATTAAAGTACCAGAAAAAGAAATCACGCGACCAGCATTTAATAAATTAAATTCTAAAAATTAATCTTTAAAAATTCACAAAATCAGAAAATGGAGGTAAAGATTCGAAAAAGATCTCATTTTAGAGGATTTTTTTTATCTTTCTCGTCATATATACACAGCTGGCCACTGTGAATGCAACACCCTGAAGGAAACATGCAAATAACATGAAATTTACAACATGCATTAACGGAGGTGAGATATGCAAATGATTCGAATTTCAGCGCAGACGCACATCACGCGCGCATGTGGCGCCACTTCAAAGCGCTATTTAAGGCTTGGAGATTTCGACGATTTCAAGTTCGGAAATTGTGTTTTTCTTGTGGTTTTTTCAAAAAAAAACGATCAATTATGCCTCGTCGAAAACAGCGATCATCTTTTGATCAAGTATCCGAGTTCGACAGAGGAAGGATAGTGGCCTACCGAGATTGTGGATTATCTTTCAGGGAAATCGGTAGTCGTGTTGGACGAAACCAAACAACTGTAATGCGGATATGTGATCGTTGGATGCAGGAGGGTACGACGGACCGGCGTGTTCGATCGCATCCACCTCAGCGCACCACTTCACGCGATGACAGGCAAATTGTGCGCATGGCAGTGACGGATCGCTCAGTCACATCACGAACCATAACACAGCACATGCAGTCTGTAACGCATCATCCAGTGTCTGCGCGTACCATTCGACACCGTTTACAGCAGAGTGGTCTGTCCGCAAGACGTCCATTGCTTTGTCTACCCTTGACGCAGAACCACAGACGTCTCCACCGCCAATGGTGCGATGACAGAAGGATGTGGACGGC
This sequence comes from Dolomedes plantarius, assembly GCA_907164885.2. Taxonomy (NCBI): domain Eukaryota; kingdom Metazoa; phylum Arthropoda; class Arachnida; order Araneae; family Dolomedidae; genus Dolomedes; species Dolomedes plantarius. Next base: position 74,419,966 of record OU015490.1, read on the forward strand.
AGAATGGAATGGAATTGTCTTTACTGACGAGTCACGCTTCTGTCTGCAACACCACGATGGTCGCATTCGAGTCTGGAGACACCGTGAAGAGAGAATGCTGAACAGCTGCGTTATGCACCGCCACACTGGTCCTGCACCGGGTATTATGGTATGGGGCGGTATTGGATATCACTCTCGCACATCTCTAGTACGCATTTCCGGTACTTTAAACAGCCAGCGCTACATCTCCGAGGTGTTGGAGCCAGTTGTCCTTCCTTACCTTCAGGGCTTGCCCACAGCCATATTTCAACAGGATAATGCGCGACCACACGTGGCTCGCATTGTCCAACGGTTCTTCGTCAATCGCCAGATTGAATTGCTTCCCTGGCCGCCTCGCTCTCCGGATCTTTCGCCGATAGAAAACATGTGGTACATGGTTGCTCTACGATTGACCCAGATTCCATCCCCAGCAGCCACAGCAGATCAACTTTGGCAACGTGTGGAAGCTGCTAGGTCTGCTGTACCCCAAGAACTCATCCAAAGTCTCTTTGAATCAATGCCGAGGCGTGTGGCAGCGGTGATCTCCAACAATGGCGGCTACTCTGGCTACTGATTTTAGCAGGAACCACACTTCACAGAAGTCTATAAATTTAATCATTTGATACTTGGTCAACATGTTATCTACAAAATAAATCTTGTTGTGATATCTCTTGTCTTTCTTGGTGTTGTAATTTGGGTGGCCAGCAGTGTATTTTTTAACCCTCAAATTATTATTTTAAATGCAAACTTAAAAAAAGTTACTAAAACAGCTTAAAAATTTTACTTTAAAAAAAATCTAAGAATGTTTCAAAAATCTTTCTTAGTGCACCCATACACTATAAGAAGAATCACCATGCAAAATTTCAGCCCTTTAGGTCCAGCTGTTTGGTCCAGCGGTTTTGCGTTGTATGTGAGTGAGTCAGTCAGTTCCGGAACTGTTTTATATATATAGATATTAAAATTATAATATAAAGTCTTTGTCGCATGAGATTTGCCAAAAACTAGTGAAGAAGGTAAACAAGACATATTTTTATTGTTATTATGCAAAGTAGATATACACCCAAAATCTACTGTTAATGAATTTTAAAATAGTTTGCAAAAATTTGTTTATTTCTTTTTTCATTTCTTGTTAGCAATTTCTATTTTTTTTAATTGCTAGCATCAAAAAATTTTCATTGGGGGTCGAGCGGTATTTTATTTAAATAGAGTGAGTGGAGGTTGAAAAAAGTTTGCGAAAAATTAGCGAAAAAATTGCACCACTGATTTAAACAATGGTATATTTAACAGCCAGGATATAAACAGAAAATTCTGTATGAAACTTCTACCTGTGCAAACATATATATCCAGTAGAGCTTTTTACGGTTAAGGCACAGAAAAAATATTAAAAACTCGGCTTCCTCGAAACAAAGTGATTAATTACCCATAATGATTTTGTAGTATTCACTATGACAAACTATGCATATCGACAGACAACTGAAAAACTGAAGTAAACCTTGTTGGCTCTCACTTACTTCAACGCTTACGTCAAAAGATAGTTCGATATTCTCTAAACATCAGAAATTTGCTCAATTAAACCTCCCCATGCACAAAGGCAATGTTATCAGAATTCCAAGGTTAAAACCCTAAAGAAATATAAAAAACACCTCGCGCATGAAATGAGCATTTTAATCCCAGTGATTTTGAAAAATAGCTTATGACTCAGCATACACATAATAAAGGAGCTTCAAAAATTAAATTTACTACGTCAATACTAATTTCAATCATTACATTTACCACTGAAAGGTCATGACTTTTTATATCAACAGGAAATATTCTAAAAACACTTCTCACTGGACAATGATAAATTTTTAAATTGTTTTCCTTCTGTGTTTATGAAATCATGTCATGAATAATAAAACCGTCAAATGCAACAAATTATCAATTTGCTAGTTTGGAGCCTAAAATCAATACAAATAACAGAGATAATTTGTTTTAGACAATTGAAACTTTATCGTCCAATCTCTGTACTCGCAATTTAATTAATGGGATTTTGTGTGTTTTGACAAATATTATCCTCTCAAATATTTCGTGTCTGATAGATACTGTCAAAATATTCTGCATCTTTCTGTATCGTACTTTAAAGCCGCGGATAATTCCCTGATCCAGTGGCTGTAGCATCGAAGGGGTGTTAGGAGGCAAGAAAATAAAATTAACACTTTTGAGCTTTAAATCATCAGGATGGGAAGTAGTATTGTCCATCAACAGAATGATTTTTCCCTTTTGTTTTTTTCATTTTGTTGTTTAACTCCACCAGCCAATCGCTCATTCTCTCAGCGGTCATACACGCATTCTTATTTGACTTCCACGAAACACTAAGTTTTCGTACATCAATGCTCTTGAAACATCCAGGCTTCTAAGGAAACATCTAGGCTTTGCAAAGACACATAAGCATATATTTTTAGCTTGCTTGTTAAAATAATTTTGAAATGTTTGCCAAAATAATTGAAAGTTTTCCAAAATTACCTGTCTGCTATTTGGAGTGTCCCCTATCTAGAGGGAATAACATGGATTTTCCTTTATGAAAGGACTGGGACTAGTAAAAATGTCCGTTAATTAGAGGTGTCCGCTATTCGGGAGTGTCCGTTAAGGGAGGTACCACTGTATATAAAACAGTTCCGTAACTGACTGACTGACTGACATATAACGCACAGACCAAACCGCTGGACCTAAAAGGCTGAAATTTTGCATGGCGATTCTTCTTATAGTGTAGGGATGCACTAAGAGAGATTTTTGAAAAATTCATCTTAGATGTTTTAAATTAAATTTTTAAGCTGTTCGTGTAGCTTTTTTAAAGTTTGCATTTAAAATAATAATTTCAGGGTTATAAAATTCATATCACGAGAAAGATCATAATACTTCCTTTACAATGAAATCTTTTTCAATTCTTTACCTCCATTTTCTAATTTTTGGTGAATTTTAAAAGATTTAACTTTTAGAATTTAATTTATTAAATGCTGATCACGTGTATTCTTTTCTTTTTGTGATACTTTAAACTAATTTTCCGACACGTGCATAACATCGAAATCATGTCATGAATAATAAAACCGTCATATGCAACAAATTATCGATTTGCTGGTTTGGAGCCTAAAATCAATACAAATAACAGCGATAATTTGTTCTAGACAACTGAAACTTTATCGTCCAATCTCTTTACTCGCAATTTAATTAATGGGATTTTGTGTGTTTTGACAAATATTATCCTCTCAAATATTTCGTGTCTGATTGATACTGTCAAAATATTCTGCTGCTTCGTTTTCAGAAATTTTTTAAAGAGATCAATTGAATCAATATTTCATCTTTATGATTACGTTTCTATAGTAACATCTGAAGACAGAAACAGGCAAACATTCAGCATTAAAATACACGGATAGAGGAACTGTTTTTTCATCATACCAGAGTCTAAAAGACGTGAAAGAATGGTATGGCGTTAGAAAATCGAACCTACATTAAATTTCCCGCCTAGGAAATGTTTCGATTTTTTTAAGTGACTGAGCTTTCAATATATTTTGATGAATACCAAAGAAAGGAAATACATGACACATGGACCAAAGTAAAATAAGTGAACAAGCAAGGAACAGCTATGTACTGAAAAAAGTTTACTGAAAAAAGTAATCAGCTATTGAGAGCAGATTTCCTACTAAGTGTCAAAAGTAGTTACAACTAAAATGTCTCATTAAACAATGCATATACTTGCATATGCATTGAACAGGTATTGTGATAATTTCGAGGTTGTGGTACTGACCCGTAAACCAGCACTACAAGTGTGTTTCAGTTGACTAGGTTTTAACATTAAAATTTGAGGATTTCATATTTCCTCTCTCTAAAGGAATGGGTTGAAATCGGGTGCAAAGTACAAACTGATATTAAAGATAAACTCTGAAAGGATTTCAGGAAAAGTGAAATTAATAGAGAAATTTTAGAAATGGTATTTATATATTCTATTCATATATAATATGATAAAAATGAAATGCTTTTGGGATATGAATAAACGAAATATTTATGTAAATATATTTATATAATGTTTACAAATATGTTCATGAATTATGTAAACCACAGTATCGTACCTACTTATGAATATGCAATAACGTCATTTTTAAGTCGTACTTTGCATTATTTTGTTATCATAAATATTTTCTCAGTCTTAATATAATAGTTTTGAAAACATGCACAATTCCTTGCAGTAATCGACGAATATTGTCAGTTTCAATTTTACGATTAGTGCAACAGTTTGCCTTGAGAGAGACCTCCGAAAGAAGGTGAAATAGAATAAGCATGGCAATTGTGCATTTATCAACAAAAAAGGAGGAACTGCGAGTTTTTTGGTTTATACTGCAAATTATGGGGATTAATTCTAATACTGCAAGAAAAAGAAACAAAACCAAGATACTTTTCTTTACTTTTTTCGCAATCTCTACATTATGCTCCATATCGTTGTCTTTAAAACGTTTATTATATACCAAGTGGTTAAATTTTTCTCTAATTACTCTTCTATCGATTTCTACCTCCGCTTTTATGCACATTTGTTTATTAAGGAAATCTGGTAATCTTAAAATACTGAGAAAGGAAATTTCCTGTCTTTCATCTGGCAGTAAATTGAACGTTGCATACTATATAATGTATACCATCATGATATTCACGATTATAACAGAGTTGTCATTACCATTTATCTATTTGGTCTACGACGAAAACTTATGTGTGGACTACACCTTGTACTCTTTTTCAGATCACCGTGTAACCATTTCTACGTGTTTCATTTCTTACATACTGTACATTACAATGAATTGCATAATACCCGTGTTCCAGAACTGCGTTTTCTGTGCTGTTTGTTACGAGTGGGGAAATATCATATCATCTGTCAGATATAAAATTCAGAGTAATGGAAGGGAATTTTTCTACAACTGTCATTTGGATGTAGCGAGCAACTTACTGCAGAAGTGTTTTAGAGTGTGGAATTGCACGGACCTATTGAAACAGTCGTTTTCTTCATTCTTGTTTTTTTTAGTTCTGAAACATGTTATGATGATATTCGTGCTATCAGCAGTGCTCATAAGGAAAACCGATAACGATTTCACTAAGGACGCGTCTGTAGCACTGGGTCTGAACATGTTTTACTTCATCACGACTGTATATCTGGCGTCAAGGATACCTGACGAAATGGAGAATCTCAAAAAGACTTTGAATAAGGTATACGAAGAAAACGCTCTTCAGTGTCTTCAAACAGAACACAGTTTATTACACAAGAGAATGAAGTTCATGATGAAGAAAAACCCCATTCCTCTTTCCGTCGGTGGTATTTCTGATTTGAAAAAAAGTTTCATATTCGTAATCTTTGGTAGCTTGTTGACTTACGGACTGATTGCATTACCAAACTTTTGACTCAGACTTTTGAGATGCAGAGACAAAAAATGAAAAAAAAATATTCCAATTAGAGTTGGGATGTTTTTCCTCTTGAAAACACAGAAAATATTTATCGATTCCTGACTTCGTAGTGATTGGAACACAAAATGTTTGATTCGGATTATTTACTGGTGAGATAAAATCCCGTATTAAGTTACATCAGAGAAACAGTTAATGCCTTATGGTCTTATAGAATAGGTTCAATTCAAAACGTTTGAATCCGATAATAAAGGTACGAAGAAACACCCACTGGTCTCTATCTAATTTCAAGAAAAGTTTTATATTCTTAATCTGTATGAGAAATGCTTAAAGACAGCGTCTCCCCATCATCTATATAAATAAAAGGAAAACGGTGTCTGTCGGCTAGAAACGGGGGGATAATTCCGGGTAGACCGTTTTCGGTATGGCATTTGTTATGAAATTCGGCCATGTTTGAAAATGTCGAAATCGATGCAATTTTTTTTTCATGAAAGTATATAAATGTTACATATTTGGAAAGAGCTTTAAAAACTGATATTTTTTTTCTGCGTACGCTTATTCGGTTACTTTAATAGTTTTAGAGATACTTCAATTCTAAATGCATACTCCACCGATACAAAACGTAACCGCCATGTTTTAAAAGTTATAATCGACGTATTTTTTTTTAAAAGAAAGTACATAAATTTTACATAATTTAGATAGAACTTTAAAATCTGATATTTTTTTCTGCGTACGCTTATTCTGTTAATTCAATAGTATTAGAGTTATTTGAATTCTAATGAGGCGTCTCCTGTGAGATTCTCCATCTTTGACGATGTAAATAAAGGCTGATTCATTCACAGCGTGATTCTCACTAAAAAAGGAATCACTAATAAGAAATGTATCATCGTGTGTGTAATTTTTAATTCTATTTCTATTTTTTCATACTCTTAATTCAAACTTTTTAATCCTAAATTGATCATTTGACGATGTACTGATTTTGTTGGGATTTTTTTCACGGTTAAAAGTGAAAAATAAATAAAATTCAAGTGAACTGTGATTCGAGTGTACAGTGATTCGATTTGGGTATTCGACTAATGCTAAACGGTAGCTGGCAATAAGTTTTTTTGTTCTCATTTCATAGTTCTATATGCTTTCTTTAGAGGTTGTTGAATCATTAAACGTGAATATGTGACATAATATTCTTTTTGTTTTCATTTCATAGTTCTATATCTATCTTCAGTTTTGTTTATACGTAGTTTTCAGTTTTGATTTTAGATATATAGAATCATGTTTGAACTGTCCAAACAACAAATAATTCTTTAATTTTTATTTTAATTTTACCCATCTTTTCCAAAACTGTTCATTTTTCATGCATTACTTTCATTGTTGATTATTTTAGTTTGTGGTTTTAGATAAATATTCTACTAATATATTTTTGTATTCAGTTCGCCATTTCTTTGTTTTGTTGATTCCACGCTAAAATATTTAAAAAGTGCATATTCCCATTTTCTTTATATAAATATTTATATTTAGGAAATGTTGGTGTTAATTGAGAGGTTTATTTGTTTTTCCACAATACCATATGCTCCGGAAGCCTGTTTAATATCTCAATTGTGCTTATTTTTTGACAAAACCGAATACAGAGTATCTCGCAACATAGACATGTGCAATTCTGCCTAATCCATGCACTTATATAATTTCAATGTAGAATGCATTATTATGTCACCAATAACACAAATTTCAGGAAATTTATTTTTTGTATTGCAGGAATATAGGCTAAAGTAGCCAGCCGATTTATTTTCACATGAAAATTTATCTTTTTGTGATACAGGTATGCTCATATCATACCAGGTGGTGGTGGATGTTAATACGAATAACAAATTGTTATTTTTTGTGGTTTTGCGGGGGGGGGGGGGGAGAGAGACTGAAAATCAATAGTGCCTGTTATGAAACTTCTCCCTCTCAATCAATCAAATCAAAGCCGTATGTCTGGTGGACAGATGGCCAGAGCATATCCGGGCGAAGCTATATTTCCTTCACCTCGGTCTCCATTTCTTCTATTTCATAGTCCTATTTCGCGAGCCGAACCAGTACCGCCATCTTCCTTTGCTATCCAAGTGTTGTTTCACAAGAACCAAGGATCCAGGACTCAAAGGACAACTTCTGACCTAGGACAATCACGTTTATTGTATACACAAACACACACAACACAAATACATATAATTAAAGACAGTTATTACTATTAAGTAAATCCTATTTAACGTTCTAAAAATACCCTGTTTAGTAGTCGTAGCAATACGCAGGTGACGCGCCTGTGCCAGCCCTCCCCTCTCTGGGTCTGTTCCCTTCTGCTACTCTCCCGATTGGGGGTCTTCGGGAGTTGGCGAAAGTTTTGTGATTGGCGGTCGCCAATGTTCCTCGCTAGCTGAGGTGAGTAGAGTCTTACACACATCATTTGGCCTCTGGTGTTCCAACACTTCTTCAAATCAGAGGCTCCACGCAGCGTTTAGGCGTTTAGGCTCCCCTCATTATTTAGTAAATTATTATTATTTTTTTAGTTAGAGTGCTGCAGCATTTTAATTTGGTAATATGATTTTAATTTCCTTTTTTTGTTTATTAAATTTTTCTTTAGTTTTTGTTTTGATTTTTTTCATTTAATCACTTTTCATTCAAACGGGTTTTTTTTCTCACCAGCCACCATTTTTTTTTGTATTTGATTTTATTGCGACTTCTCTGAAATTTTTCAAGAAAAATAATTAATGTTATGAGGGCTCTGTTATTTTTTATATCTTGTAATTGTTGATTGGTGGAGAGTCATGTGGAATCTAAGACTAGTCTTCTGTGTAATAAAATTGTTATTTTTATTCTGTAACGTTGTGTCATGTCGGTCTTTGCTTTTGAGTTAATTTTCTAATTTTCAGCTTTAAGTTCTTTTATTTCAGCAGAATTGATTGCTTTAAGTTTTTCTTTTAGGAGAAATAATTTTATTTTTAGGTGTGCTTCAATAACAGGGAAGTAATTTTCTTTGATTTAATTTCATTTTTCTTCAAGGCTCATAATCACCACAGTGATGAAACAGTAAGTCGAACCAGTTTTAATAATTAATTTTTGGGTTACTGCTAAACACAACGCATGTCTTAAATTGTACTAACCACTATTGCTAATATCGGATTTGAATTTAATTGAAACTAGATATTAACTGTTAATTGAAATAAATAAATATTAAGATTTATTCTTCATATTAATCCTTAAATAATTAAAATTCCCCATCAACAAAATTCGTCGAAACAAATTGTGCTGTGACCTATCCACGCTGTGCCATTTTTTTTCTTCAAATGGTACAAGTTGTGAAGACTGTTTGAAAATGAGCCATTTTTCTTCTTCTTTTCTTTCAGTAAGACGACATGACATATTTTTGGTTTAGTAGAGGTTTAATTTAAGTTTTGGCACATATTTTTGGTTCATATTATTTTTATGTGTTTATGGTTATCGTAATTTTTGATATTTTAAACATGATGTCAATTTTTAATTTGAAATTTTTTACATTCTTATACATTTTGCGTTTATTTTGAATATTGAATATTTTTTTTACATCCTTAAACATTGAATGATATATGTTTTGATTTAATATTTTATTTGGAATTTTGTTGTTTTCACGTTTGGTATTGCTATGCTAGTGTTTTAAAGTAGAATAATTGATTTGAGGTGTTCAATTGTGAATCTTTTACAATGGCTTCCATGGTAAATTTGCATGCTGAGTATTGTTTTGTTTTGTAATTTTCTCAATACTTAAAATTCAGGTGTTTTTTTTTCTTGAAATTAAATAAGATATGTTTAAAAAGTTTGGTTACGAAATCAGTTACAATTGGGTTTAAGGTTCAAACTTCAATGCCACAAGCTAGGAAATTTGAATGTTGCCGTCATTTCAATACCTAATATATTTAGTTTCTCGTGTCAGGTATGTGTTTGGACTTAATACTAGTTGGGTTGGTTTAGAAATTTAATTAAAATTGGGGTTAATATTCAACTTCAATGTCACAGGCTGGGAAATTTGAATGTTGCCGTCATTTCAGTACCTAATAAGTTCAGTTTCTCATGTCACGGATTTGTTGGATTTAATACCAGTTTTTTTTTTTTGTGTGGAGTCTTAGCTTAATTTATTATTAATTAATTTCTTTTGTAAGGCATACTAAGGCGTCCGAAAATTTTATTGTTTGCATGTAGGGTTAGTGTTAATTTTTTTTTTGTGCTCTTGTCTACAAGGTTTCAGATGCATATTCTGATTTTAACGGGTCAGCATGACTTTTGGGGATCGACTGTGGTTCGAATTGACCGGTATTGGATTATTTAAGTAGGGTATACAATTTTTTTAAATAAAGTTTTTGGTTAAATTGTTTTGGGAGGTATGCTTGCGTTGATCTGTTAAGTTCGGTTTATGCAAAGGGAAGTTAGACAGGGCTTCATATTTTAATGATTAATCTTGTACCAAGCATATTGCAATTTCATTGCCGCGAGGGACGAAGAGTCTCTCTTCGCAGGCTGGAATTGAATTTGAGTTAGTAAGAGTATATGGTGGTGTAATTAACTATAGGTTTCAACACTTTTATCAATTATTTGGTTTTGCAATATATACACTGGTGTAAGAAATTGAGAAAATTTGCAGAGTTGGTTGATTATCTCTAGAAATACTGTACCGATTGTAATGAAATTTGATATGTACATACATTGATACAATACAAAACAAATAACCATTCAATAATTGTAATACACACGCATGATCGTGCGTAACCCTCGTTGGAGTCGGAAGGTATGAAACAGCGGTTGCAGAATAAACAAAAAACTGGATTAATAGATGGGTTAATAGGGGGTATGGTCCCCTCTTACAGATATACAGGTCTCGCAGTGTTATTTCATACTTGAAATTGGCAGTTTATCATTTCCTGTGGCAATTGGTCCCACTCGTTCAGCAACGCTGTTTTCATTCCCTGGATGGTTCTCGGAGGGGGGTTGCGAGTTGCAATTGCCCTCCCCAGAGCTTCCGAGACATGCTCTATAGGGTTAAGGTCTGGAGATCTGGCTGGCCAATCCATCCGGTAAATATCCTCACAGTTTTGCCAAGTGATTTAATGTGGATTTATAAAAAAAATGGCAATGCGATGGGACCCTAGGTTGGAATGGCTTTATGGAAGACGATGTACTGTAAATCACAAATTATGTTTCTTCCTTTTATCAGTTCTCCTCTCTCAAACTATAACACCGTGTACAGTGCTCTATTTGTGCATCCAATAAATGTAAGACATTAGAACAGAACCATTGTTTTGAGACCTTCGATCAGCCCTTTACTGGAAAGCTCGGGAAATCATTTCCTCAAGTTCCGTAGAATCTGAGATTGGGTCCGTAACTGTCCGCTTGGGGGGGGGGGGGTTCTTTCATCTGCTAATGTCCTTCACGTTTCATGGGAGCAGATTAAATCCTGGGTGCGCTACTGGTCAGGGATCACTTGATGTGCCACTTCGCAATTGCAAAGATCGTTCTTTCGAAGATTGAGATTTCAGATAAAAAGCGAGATGCCACCAGTGACGTAGACTATTCTTTTTGAATCATATACTGTTGTACAAAGAATTGTGCGGAAGTTTACTCAGAAATTAGGAGAACTTCAAAATAATGAACCTACAGCAAAACTATGGGTGCAATATTTTCGAATGGTAACGTTGATAAAGCAATTCATCCAAGCAGAGAGAAGTGTAGACTGGAAGCTCCATCTACTTTGTGGGAAAAGAATGCTGCCTTACTTCCATGCAAGTGGCCATTTTTTGTATGCAAACATTGTAACACTGTACTTGCAGGACGTGCTTGTCTTACAGAATAAGCTGACTCCTACAGAGTACCAGTGGCGCACCCAGGGGGGGGCCCAGGGGGCCCTGGCCCCCCCCCCCCAAAGAAGTAGAAATATAGATTTTGCATTATAAATATTTTTATTCGTTCATCTCGGCCCCCCCCAATGCATTATAAATATTTTTATCCATTCATCTCGGCCCCCCCAGAAGAACCCCAAGAAAAAATCCTGGGTGCGCCACTGCAGAGTACAATAATTTTGTTGAAAATGGCTTTTAAACCATTCGGCGTTCTGAAAAGTACTCATTGAACGCAAAATTAAATGCTCCACAACATTTAGTTAGATCTATTTTTTCTTTAAACGGGTACTTTCCCCGAAAAACACAATTATACCGAAAATCGCACTTACTAGCAAAAGTTGAAAAAAATGACAGCAACTTCCGGAGAAGCTGCGATAAATATCATTTCTCAAAATTTTTTTGGTCAATATTTCCATTTTATGTCACGCCATATCAGTCCCCCTAATGTGCACTATTAGTTGCGTCCCAAGACAAACACTACTTTAGAAACATGGAAATGCGTGTTTATAGTGCTGCCATCTATTCGTAAAAAGAGAAACTAGAAAACTTTTCAATTTACCCTAAAAAACACGACGAATTTCATTAGAACAATTGAATTTATCAAATTAATTCGACTTCAATTCATACAATCGAGACAATACATATTTCGATTTAAATTTATAAAGGATTGATTTGATCAATAGGACTACAACAATAAATTTATTTATATATATAGAGAGAGAGATAGAATGATCGAAATATTTTAACTTATAAAAAACTGATTAAGGTCTACAATTAGACTAACTGTCAATAACAGTTATTTTGACCTATCATATTATGCTGCATATAAAAACTGATAAAATATTAATATTAAACATTTACAAAAATGGAGGTAACTGTAAATCAGTCGATATAGTATTGTTTCATGTTGTTTTAAAACTTAAGTGAATGATTTCAATTTCAATTTTAAATGATAAAGTAGCATGGTGCTGTAAAAATCAATACTATCAATCAGTTCCTAGAACACCATCCATAAATGGTGTATTGAGAATGCGTGCTTTAACACTTGGTCTACTTCCTTCAACAAGTTTATTTCATCTTGATGCAATAATGCTGTAGGACGGCCAGCATCTAATCTATTAATAGAACTTTCCTACCTTTTATTTTTTGAAAATTAAAACTTCTAGGCGCCCTGTAACATTCTGGGCTTGTGAGTAAGTGAAGTTTTGATTTTCTACATCCCTGACTGCTGTTATTACATCCTCTTTGGAGTAAGATGGACTAGATCAGAGCAACCTTTTGTCTCCCATGCCACAACAACGTTTTATCGATAATTCCGTGTCACACCACAAGTAACAGCTTGCAAATACATAAATTACTATAATACGTATATGTTTTTATTAGGTAAAAAAACCACAATAAAATAGCTCTATGTATCTAGATAATTACAATTATTTATGTTTTATATAAATCATTTTGAATTGTGCACCAACAGAAGCACAAAAATATAAAGTTATAGATTACAAGTAAAAAAAAGTTCTCTTAAAATTTTAATATTAAAAATAGATTTTTTGGTCTTTACTTAAGCCTAATTAATCAAAGCTAATTTAAACATAATAACTAATTTATTTGAGATATTTGAGCTTGTTTTGATGAACATAAACGTTTTATATTTGGCTCTATATTAGACAGTGTTACTCGAAGTTCATGGTCAAGGACCTTTAAACAAGATCGTTTGTCATTTTTAATTAGAACCAGTGTCGAAAAACTTTGTTCGCATAAGTATGTCATAGAAAAGGGAGCAAAATTGCAATGGCCTTGTCAGAAATTTGAGGATATTCTTTCTTAACTGAAATCCAGAAATCAGCCAATGAAATTTCACTGAAGGTGAGTTTCAGCACCCCGTCGTTCCTCAAGTCTATAAATTCTTCTCAAATTTGAAGGGAAAGTGCTTCTATTGAATTTTCGGCATCAGCTAGGAAAGGATTTCTTACCCAATTGTATTGCCCCATATTAATTTTGAAAAAATTTTGATTAAATTTCTCTAGCAATAAACATAAATGTTGTTGAGTCAGATCTAGAATTAATTCTTTGTTTTAATCATGGACTTGTCCTTTGGAACATTTCTAGAAATCCTTTTGTAACTCTTTTTGCCAAAGTTCGAGCTTATTTTTAAACCCCATTAACTTGTTGGAACACGTCAGATAATTTTCGCTTCGACCTTGCATTTTTTTTTATTCAGTTCATTCAGGTGCTCAAATATATCAGCCATATACGCAAGTTTGGCCATCCAGTGATTATTTTCAAAAAGTTTGTGTAGTTCGGTCATATTTTGTTTTAACAAAAACTCACGAACCTCGTTGTGAAGCTCAAACAATCTAGCCAAAACTTTGCCTGGGATAGCAGTAGGTACTACCTTTTTTTTAAAATCAATATTACATTCTGGTACTATGATATTATTTGGTAAATTATTTATTAACACATTTCACAGCTACTTGAAAATCATACCTATATTCACCCTATTCAGAAAACTTAGTTGAGTAATTGAAAATTGACTCTAGCATGAGCCTATCTTGTGAGTACCTTTACATGACAGTATAACTAGTTTACAGAGAGCGTTGTATTTACTTTGATGCTGTTTTTGTGCAGTATCAACTGTATCAGTCCTCAAAACAAACATTTCTTCTAAGTTTTACAAAACCGTTAAACGAAATCTTTTGACAACAAGAAAACTTCAAACACAAACATCAACAAATAAATCCCTTCAGTGCTCTTTACCTCTATATTTAATGGCCCAAGTTTAAAGTTTTGGAATTAATTAAACAATTATTTTAAATATTGTTCTTTTGTTATAAACTGACACTTTAATTACATGAGATGCTACCATTTACTTACTTTTTTAGACTGACATTAAAACCATCACTATTATGATTTATTCTTTTATTTTGTGTGTGTGCCTGAGAAAGCTGATTATCAATTTGAAAGCAAGATTATCTTGGAAAGTAATTTCTACAAACATGAAAATAATTTTAGGTATATATGTACTGGTGATTACAGTGAAGTAGTGAGCATAACTGGTGCCAGGGGCAAGATACCTTTTTGGCACCCCCCCCCCATGATCTTGGGGACCATTTGGCACCCCTCTGTGAGTGGCGCCCGTGACATGCTAACCCCCCCCCCCCCTCGCTACGTCACTGGGTGATTACGAAAATGGCCTAAGTCATTGTGCATATATGTAAAAGGACTAGGTCAAGAATTGAAAAAAAAATGAGTTTATCAATTATTTCTTGTTGTATTCTTTTGCATTATCGTAATCTGAAGCAATCTTTAGTAGAAAAATATTTTTTAGTTTGTTTAAACGCAAACCTTTAAATATCTCAAAACAAAAAAATACATGACTTAGACCTCTTTTGTAATCACTGGTACAATGACTTAGACCACTTTCATAATCCCCAGCACACACATATATGTATATAGATAATAGTTCTAGCAATTTTCTTTTTTTCTTTGCAAGATGCAATCAATTGCTTTATGTTTTGCACTAATCCAAATAAAATCTGGAAATACTGGCATGAGTAATAATTTGCAAATTGAACTATAATTCCCCAATTTCACTGATCTCTGAATTTTTTAAGTAAATATTTTGATTCAAAGTGAAATGACCAATTAATTAATCTATATAGTTTCAAATTATTAAAGTTTATGTAATGAAATTCAAAGAATTGCTTGCAATGAAACTTACTATTGTGCATATCTGAACAAGGAATAAAATACATGCCATACATATAAAAATCCCCTTTTCTAACACTCCTTGAAAACAAAAAATTCCTTTTCTTCCTGTACTCATAATAATCACAAAAATAAATCGAATTTAACCATATCAGAACTGCATTTTAAACTATTTAAAGTAGCAAAAAATACTACTGATTCATTTGAAAAATTGTATTTTTCCTCATTATCTTTCAAGATGAATATATATATATATATTTGGCCTCATGGACCTGGTCTAGCCTACGGCTAGTGCGGGTGGAATAAGCCACACACACACACACACACACATATATATATATATATATATATATATATATATATATATATATATATATATATATATATATATATATATATACACACTCAAGAGCCAAAACATTAGGACCACCTGTCAATAACGAGTTGGCCCACCTTTGGCGCGCAACACAGCTTCAACCCGCCTTGACATGGATGCCACAAGTCCTTGGTAGATGGCAGGAGACAAATTGTACCAGATGTTTAAGCAACGGTCACGCAAATCCAAGATATTGCGAATTGGTGGTCTTTGAACTCTGAGCTGCTGTCCCATGACATCCCAAATGTGTTCTATCGGATTGAGATCCGGTGAGTTAGGCGGCCAGGACATTAACTGGAATTCAGCATCATGTTCCTGGAACAACTCCAACACAATTTTAGCCTTGTGACACGGGGCGTTGTCCTGTTGGAACATTCCATTTCTAGCTGGAAAAACAGATGCCATGTAAGGGTGCAACTGGTCCGCAATGATGTTCAGATACCCTGTAGCATTCATGGTCTGCTCTACCACAACCACGGGTCCCAGAGACGCCCAAGAGAACGTCCCCTAAAGCATAATACCACCACCACCGGCCTGTGTATGACCTACTGTAAATGAGGGAGCAACAGTTCGCCTGGAAGACGGCGTATCCTGACACGGCCATCGGCGTGATGATTGACAAACCGTGATTTATCTGACCAGGCAATTCTCTCCCACTGATCCATGGACCAGTCGCGATGTTCCCGGGCCCAGTGCAGGCGCAGTTGGCGATGACGCTTGGTCAGCAAAGGCACACGAGTGGGGACGTTTGATGCGTAGCCCCATATCCAACAGTGTCCGCTGAACAGTGTGCTGCGATACTATTCTACTTGGCCCTGCATTGTATTGGGCTGTCAGCTGAGCCACGGTCTGGCTCCGGTTTTGCTTCACCATGCGAGACAGTCTCCGACGACCTTTTTCTTTGATAGCGTGTGGACGTCCAACACCATGTCGGCTACTCCTGGTTTCACCGTCATTCATCCACTTTGCATAAGTACTAACAACTGTAGGTCTCTAACAACCCACGAGTCGTGCAGTTTCGGAAATACTTGTTCCGAGCTTTCGAGCCATTACAATCTGCCCTCTATCAAAGTCGCTTAGATCCGCAGCCTTTCCCATCACACACAGGAGTAAGTGAAAGAATGATTCTTCAGACTCTCCAGGAGCAGTTAAATACCACTTCCACCTGATCACGTGCCTTCCACGTCATCCAGGCGAATTCATTGCAAAATGTAGGGATGGTCATAATGATTTGGCTCTTGAGTGCATATATATGACGAATAGACAGAAATCTTTGCACAGAAGATCTCATACTGTACAGTACTGGTATAATGAGAGAATATTGCGGATTATTAGAATATTTTAATCACATCAAGAAGCGTAAATATAAGATCACATGGGCTTTATTTATTATAACACCAGATTAAGATAATAAAAATACAGAATAAATAAGAAACTTTTGGATGTAAGATCTGTAACTAAATAATACTTGTTATATTACAATATGACAAGTAAATTAGATAAATTTTTAAGCTAAGCAAGATGCATGAGGGCTTATGGTATGATATTGCTCATTATTATGCTAGATAATGACTAAAATAACACAGAATTGAAAACAGTAAAACATTGTATATAAGACTTTTTACCAACGAGCACTAGGCATCTAGAGAACACAATGTACAAAATTAAAAATCTTTGTAAGTGAAGCTCAAAGCATATTTGTATCACATGGTTATAATTATTATTCTTGAAGAGAATAAAACAGAATTTGAGGAGAAATATATGTAATTAAGATCTGCAGTGACATAGCACTTCCATGATATGAAAAAATCATAAATCCAAAGATAATAAAGGCTAACAGCATACTACAGAGGAACACATGCATTATTTTATAATACTTTAATGGAAACTACAAGAGACTGTAAAACATTATTTCATAAGCAATCAGAATATAGAATATTTCTCTATGCGAATGTGCTTCGCAGCAGAATATACTTAAAATCTTGGAAAAATAAATTTCCAACTTCATAAGTAGTTCACATCAGGTAGTAATTTTCTCAAGGCAAAGAAAATCAAATAAGCTGTAAGAGAAATAAATTTTTATTAATTAGAATTAATAAATTGCTAACAATAAATCCTCGCAAACCTATAATTTTTTATAAATGCAATATATTATCATATACACTCATGGACAAAAAAATTAGCGCACCAAGAAATAATTGCGGGATCGTAACGAAACTTGCAATGAAGGTACATGTCGGGGAGATATGCAAATGATTAGAAATGCAGCGTGATTGCGCATTACGTATAGCCGGTAGAGGGCGTTGAACATCGTACTCTGTGGAGCATAAAACAAGTAACCAAAGCTTGTTTGAGTGTGCTGAATCATTTACAAAGGAAGAGCTAAGATAGACATGCCATTACGCCGTGTTCGAAGACAATATAAGCAGTTGTCGCAGTTTGAGAGGGGGAGAATCGTCGGGATTATGGAAGCTGGGTGGTCAGCTAGGCGAGTAGCTCGTCAATTAGGCCGCTCTGATTGTGTTGTGAGGAGGTGTTGGGACCAGTGGACCCGAAAGATGTCATGTACACGAAGACCAGGCTCAGGACGCCCTCGACAGACCAGTCGTCGAGAAGACCGCCACATCGTAAGAAATGCACGCGTACACCCAACTGCTTCATTGGCCGCCATCCAGGCACAGGTAGCACCTTCACTAGGGGCCTCTGTGTCTTCTCGAACCATACGAAGGCGCCTGGCTGAAGGACAGTTGGTATCGCGGCGCCGATTACGTGCTGCCCTTGACGCCCACCCATCGACGCCTCCGTTTGGAGTTTTGCCGCGCACGAGGAAACTGGACTGCAGCGGAATGGAACCAGGTCGTCTTTAGCGACGAATCCAGATTCAATCTCGGCAGTGATGACAATCATGTTCGTGTGTGGAGAGCCCGAGGTGAACGCTTCAACCCTGCCTTTGCTGTACAGCGACACATCGCTCCCACAACTGGTGTGATGGTATGGGGTGCCATTGAATACAATACACGGTCACCCCTAGTATTGTTCCGTGTCACCATGACAGCCCAGCGGTATGTTCATGAAATCCTGCAGCCACATGTGTTGCCACTCATGCAACGGCTCCCTGGAGCCATTTTTCAACAAGACAATGCTCGGCCTGATACGGCAAGGGTGTCACAAGACTCCGCACTGTTACTACCCTTCCTTGGCCTGCCCTATCCCCAAATTTGTCTCCAAACGAGCATATCTGGGATCATTTGGGACGACGAGTTGGGCATCCCACGAGTTTGAACGAACTAGAGGCAAGGTTACAGCAAATATGGAACGAAATGTCTCAAGACATCATACAGAACTTGTATGACTCAATGCCCGATCGTATCGCATCGTGCATTCGCGCTAGAGGGGGTCCAACGGAGTATGAACTCCTCCGTTCTTTTGCCTTTTTCTCTGAAATAAATTATCCTTTTTCTTCTATTTCCTTATCATTTACTTATATCAAAGTAGTCATTAGGTATGCAAAATTTCGTTTCATTTTGACGACTCCTTCTTGGTGCGCTAATTTTTTTGTCCATGAGTGTATTTTATTTCTCATAAACACAGATAAACAAAATAAGAGATCTGTAAATAAATGATACTTGCAATATAATGCATTAATCACAGTTTTTTCAGCAAAACTATATGTGAGTATGCTAGAATGTATAAATATGGAATCACATGATATTTATCAATAAATACCCCAGGCTAAAACCAATACATAATTTAAACATTTGCACTATGAGCATAAAATAAAAAAAGATGTTTAAGTGCAGCTTGATATGTTTGTGAATATGGGATATCATGCATATACACTGAAGTGCCACTGAATAAAGGATGCCTACCTAGTAACGAGTTGGGCCTCCTCTGGCCTTGATAACGCCTGCCACACGACGAGGCATAGATTCAACAAGTTTCTGGAAACGTTCCACAGGAATGGCTTGCCAAATATTGGCTAAAGCTGTCCATAATTCAGACAGGTTCTTTGGTGTTGTGTGATGGCCTTTCACGCTTTGTTCCAAAACATCCCAAAGATGCCCAATGGGATTTAAGTCTGGGCTTCTAGGTGGCCAATTCATGACAGGGAAGTCAGAGGAATGCTCATCCAACCAGCCAGTAGCCAACCGGGACTTGTGAGAGGTACAGTTGTCTTGCTGGAAAACTCCATTACCGTGCGGATAACAGAACAGCATAAACGGATGGAGGTGATCACCCAGCAACTCTATACGTACCGAATTTCATTGACGGAGGTTGGTACACGCACCAAAGATCCCAAACTGTGCCACGAAAAAACACCCTAGACCATGATTGAGCCACCATGCCCTTGTACAGTTCCAGCCAGGCATGCAGGATCCATGGCTTCATGAGCCTGACGCCATATTCTCAGCCTCCCGTCGGCGTTACGTAGTCCGAATCGAGACTCATCACTCCATGCTACTCGTTTCCAGTCCTCTACACTCCAGTCTCTGTGCTCTCTTGCCCAGGCAAGACGTGCAGCCCGATGGCGAGTATAGAGCAATGGTACTCTCGTAGGTCGACGGCTCCTGAAACCCATACGGTGAAGCGAGCGTTGCACAGTCCGTTTACTGACTGTACGATTGGTACCGTCATTAAACTGGGTGGTAATTAGAGCTAATGTTTGGCTTCTCTGGCTACGTATAATACGCCTGAGCCGTCTCTCACCACGCACTGTCAAGGCTAATTGTCCTTTGCAGTTTGCCCGATCGCTAGTTTTTTTTCCACCATCCATGTATTCTTGGTATACTCTTGACACTGTCGACCTTGAAAATCCTAGCTGTCTGACGATTTCGGAAATTGAATGGCCCATGCGTCGAGCACCTACGATTTGTCCGCGATCGAAGGCGTCTAAATCAGGCAGTTTACCCATACTGGCAATTCCAACAACTAATTCAGAACAACCACAGTACGCTCTATATATGCAGTTACCACAGCGCCCTCACATGCTCATACATGTTGCGCTGCGCTACACAATTTGCATAGGCTTTGCTATCCCTAATTCAGTGGCACTTCAGTGTATATACATGACGGCGCGCAGCCTGTTACCTTTAGTAGTAAAGGGTTGTCATTTCATAAAGGAGTTCACCCTGTAATTTAGTGGCAATGATCCGACATTAAGTATGGGTTTTTGATTTTTTTAAAATTTGAGTCCTGATTTAAGCATGTATTTTAACATCCTTAAAAGCGTAATTTTAAAAAAAATTCCTTCTTGGTGATCACCTGGGGCATTAGAGTAACCACAAGGCAAAATTTTAGCTTCCTAGGACTTCTGGTTACTGAGATACAGTGACCACATGATTCCAGATATACAGCATTTTTTAGGGGGGAGGTGGAGGGGTTTGAACTCCCTTATAATTAGAATTTAATTAAACGATTTCTTGGTGTGTATCTAGGGCAGAGGAACCACCATTGAAACTTTCAGGTGCCTAGGCCTTATGGTTCCAAAGGTACTGTAGGGTTTCTTTTGTTGTTGGTTATTTTTTTCAGGAGGGGAGACGGCTAAACTCTCATAAAATTCAGATTGTTTAAAAAAGATGTCTTAGTATTCCTCTAGGGCTTAAAAGGTACCCCCATTCAAAATTTCAGCTTCTTAAAGATTACGGTTGAGATACAGTGATAAGTCAATTAGTTAGTGAGTGGTATTTGCCTTTTATTGTATATGGAGGGCTCAGTGTTAAAAAAGAATCAAGTCCCCTTGTTGATTATTTTGCACCAACACTGCTATGGTACACTAAAAACATTATATTTTTAAGGGGATTGGAAACCAAGTTCGTCCTACAAATGTGACGCAGGAATGAACTCTGAACTCTGTGAAAAAGTTATAAAAGGCTTGTATTTTTCCTGTTTGTTTACGCGGACGTCAGACCACGTTCACGCACCGCCCATCCACGCATTTATCTGATTTTCGATTTAGATCCTTTCAGCTGTCGCCACATAACTCTTGGCTGCATCCGTCGATAAGATTCCAGCTTACATTTGGTGAGTACGATAATGTAAATTAGAGTGATAGTTCCTATGCTTGATATACTCAAACTTTATTCAGAAGGAAGCCGTAAAATTCTTTCTTCGTCCTGTTTAATGTTTATTGTGCATTATCCACATTCAAATGATTTTGGATATTAAATATAAACGTAATTGACATTTATCTTGTCTTAAAGACAATATCACAAAATCTATTAAAAAAGCTGGGTTTGCAATTTTAAATATGTACCAAGGTGTTATTATGTTAAAATTCTTATCTTCATTATATTTGTCTTCTCCTTTTAAAAGTCGTCAAGGCATTGCTATATAATATATATAATATATATATATATATATATATACATATATATATATATATATATGTGTGTGTGTGTGTGTGTACGTCTTTCTATCTATCTATCTATCTATCTATCTATCTCTCTCTCTCTCTCTCTCTATATATATATATATATATATATATATATATATATATATATATATATTGTGTAATAAGAAAGTTGAAAAGCTGTTTAGCAAGTCGAGTAACTTCTTATCAGGTATCCAGATGTAGTCAAGGAATGAATTCTACCTATAGTGTAAAATCGAAGGAATTTTATTTACAGGTATTTAAAAGTATATGTACAGTATACAAATTATAAAGTGAAATTACAAATTCACTATAATATTAATTTAAGTCAACTTGATTATAACAAACATTTTTAGTTTCCCGTATTCATTTCAGCGACCCCGAAAACTATGGATTCGACACTACTCTAGGTCATTTTGGATACTTTATTTTTCACCCCTTCTTCCCCCCTCCTCCCTCAATGGTGATCGGTGGGGGTGGGGGGCTGAACTTGTACTTAAACGGCATCGGGAATATTACTATTCATCTCAGCAACCCGAAAACTATGGATTTACACTAATATCAGTCGTTTACGATTATTTTTACATGTCCCCCCTTCCCCTTAGGGTGCTAGGAGTGTCTTCCCCCCCCCCACTGTGTTTCTTTCCAGATTGTAAGTAATATGTATACCAAGTTTGGTTGAAATTGCTCCAGGTTTCCCAGAGTGATGCTGGAACATACACACATACATACATTTTTATATATATGTATGTATAGATAGAAAAAACTTCTCATATTTTCATTAATTGTGATGCATATATTATTGTAAAGAGTGGTAGAGCAAAAAGGACCTTCAGATATGTCCTTAAAATTGTCTGATCCAATGTGCTTGAAAGTCCTTAAAAAGTACTTAAATTATATCTAATGTAAAAACACCTTTCTTATTTTCACTGATTGTGGTGCATATATTTTGTACAGAGAGGTAAAATAAATATCAGACTTTTGATGGGATCTTAAAATTTCCTTAATTTTCTGGGTAATTTCAGGAACATTCTCAGCAATATTTTGTGACTAACCGAAGTACGTCGGACACTATTTCACTAGCATGAAAATCATGTGAATTTTAGGGTCATTCCAACGACACAAGATCTACGGTATCGACGTCCGCACTTCTCTATCGAGAAAATATTGGCATCTGGGACTGGAACAAAAAAATGGGTGAGTTCTTTTTAACGCATACAGTTATTCAACGCATTTTTTGTGGTTTTTAGAAAAAATAAAATGTTGTGTATAAAAAGATGATTAAAATGTATTCCAGGGAATTAAATTAAATCTCACATGGTTTAATAATAAAGAAATAGATGAGATCTCCAGTGTGTTTTAGAGCAGTGGTGCTCAAACATTTTTCGACCCGTGACCCACTTTTTTAAATAAAAAAGTAATTTGAGACCGATTGATAATTTTTTGGTATGAACTGTAGACTTTGGGTAAATATTCACTTTTCATAATAACGATTAAAAAGGGTCTAGCTTACCTTCTACGCTTGTTTTTGCTAAATCTCACGTGACTGAAACTCCACTAAATCCCAGTCTCATTTGAATGAAAAATAATTCGACCCCGAATAATATTTTTTTGGTATGAATTGTAGACTTTGGGTAAATATTCACTTTCACTAATAACGATTAAAAAGGGTCTAGCTTACCTTCTACGCTTGTTTTTGCTAAATCTCACGTGACTGAAACTCCACTAAATCCCAGTCTCTTTTGAATGAAAAATAATTCGACCCCAAATAATATTTTTTTGGTATAAACTGTAGACTTTGGGTAAATATTCTCTTTTCATAATAACGATAAAAAAGGATCTAGCTTATCTTCTACGTTTGTTTTTACCAAATCTCATGTGACTGAAACTTCACTAAATTCCAATCTCATTTGAATAAAAAATAATTCGACCCCGAAGGATATATTTTTGGTATGAACTGTAGACTTTGGGTAAATATTCTCTTTTCATAATAACGATAAAAAAGGATCTAGCTTATCTTCTACGTTTGTTTTTACCAAATCTCATGTGACTGAAACTTCACTAAATTCCAATCTCATTTGAATAAAAAATAATTCGACCCCGAAGGATATTTTTTTGGTATGAACTGTAGACTTTGGGTAAATATTCAATTTTCATAATAACGATAAGGGGTAATGCTGTCCGCCTATATGGTGCCCCCATAATAAAATGGACAGTAAAACTGCGGTGTAGTATAGGCGAATGTTTAACGACAAATGCCTCCGCATTGAGAAAAAAATAATAATAATAGCGATAAAAAAAGAGTCTAGCTTATCTTCTACGCTTGTTTTTGCTAAATCTCATGTGACTGAAACTACACTAAATGCCGATCTCATTTGAATAAATAATAATTCGACCCCGGATGATATTTTTTTGGTATGAACTGTATTTTTATTTGGTATGAATGTATTTTTGTATGAATGTATGTTTTTATATATGTATGTATGTATGTATGTATGTATATAGCTAGTGTATATAGCCCTAGAGGACTTGGTGTAAATAGTGAGATGTTTACCATCAGTTAGCAATGCAGTTGAATACCTTTACGATAGGTATTTAGCTCATCGAGCCACATTTGCATACGAACCACATGTTATTAATTATTCCAGATTCTCCTGTATTTTTAGGATCCAAAGAGCCCCGATTCAGGTGTCGATACGTCATTGCCGCCGTGGGATTTCTCATCTACTTTTTCTTAACTTTCTACCGGACGAACATGAGCGTCACCATTGTTGCCATGGTGAACAACTCCGCCTCGACGGAAGAGGCAAAAGTAAAGTCGTCCTCTTGCCCCGACCTCCTGCTGAACACAACACAGGACAGAAGCAGTGCTGGGGTAACTCATTTGCTATGAGGTTTTCAGTTCATATTTTTATTTGTATTTGGATGGTCTAATGCTGTGCATGTTAGTGAAAATGGCCGTCAATCACAGGCTAAAAGCTGAAACTGTTTACAATTTGACAGCCGGGCCTTTGAAACTTGCTAAATGTGTGAGCGCCAGCCATTTCAATGCAGTGGCGCCATCTCTCGAAACTGCATGAAGTTATGGAACGATCTTCGAATACAAATATATAACCTCATGGACAAGAAAATTAGCGCATCAAGAAGGAGTCGTCAAAATGAAACGAAATTTTACATACGTAATGACTACTTTGATATAAGTAAATCAAAGAAAAAGGATAATTTATTTCAGAGAAAAAGGCAAAAGAACGGAGGAGTTAATACTCCGTTGAACCCCCTCTAGCGCGAATGCACGATGCGATACGATCGGGCATTGAGTCATACAAGTTCTGTATGATGTCTTGAGACATTTCGTTCCATATTTGCTATAACCTTGCCTCTAGTTCGTTCAAACTCGTGGGATGCCCAACTCGTCGTCCCAAATGATCCCAGATATGCTAGATTGGAGACAAATCTGGGGATCGGGCAGGCCAAGGAAGGGTAGTAACAGTGCGGAGACAGTCTTGTGACACCCTTGCCGTATGAGGCCGAGCATTGTCTTGTTGAAAAATGGCTCCTGGGAGCCGTTGCATGAGTGGCAACACATGTAGTTGCAGGATTTCATGAACATACCGCTTGGCTGTCATGGTGCCACGGAACAATACTAGGGGTGACCGTGTATTGTAGGCAATGGCACCCCATACCATCACACCAGCTGTGGGAGCGATGTGTCGCTGTACAGCAAAGGCAGGATTGAAGCGTTCACCACGGGCTCTCCACATACGAACACGATTGTCATCACTGCCGAGATTGAATCTGGATTCGTCGCTAAAGACGACCTGGTTCCATTCCGCTGCAGTCCAGTTTCCTCGTGCGCGGCAAAACTCCAAACGGAGACGTCGATGGGTGGGCGTCAAGAGCAGCACACGTAATGGGCGCCGCGATACCGACTGTCCTTCAGCCAGGCGCCTTCGTATGGTTCGAGAAGACACAGAGGCCCCTAGTGAAGGTGCTACGTGTGCCTGGATGGCGGCCGATGAAGCAGTTGGCTGTACGCGTGCATTTCTTACGATGTGGCGGTCTTCTCGACGACTGGTCTGTCGAGGGCGTCCTGAGCCTGGTCTTCGTGTACATGACATCTCTCGGGTCCACTGGTCCCAACACCTCCTCACAACACAATCAGAGCGGCCTAATTGACGAGCTACTCGCCTAGCTGACCACCCAGCTTCCATCATCCCGACGATTCTCCCCCTCTCAAACTGCGACAACTGCTTATATTGTCTCCGAACACGTCGTAATGTCATGTCTATCTCAGCTCTTCCTTCGTAAATGATTCAGCACACTCAAACAAGCTTTGGTTACCTGTTTTATACTCCACAGAGTACGATGTTCAACGCCCTCTACCGGCTATACGTAATGCGCAATCATGCTGCATTTCTAATCAATTGCATATCTCCCCGACATGTACCTTCATTGCAAGTTTCGTTACGATCCCGCAATTATTTCTTGGTGCGCTAATTTTTTTTGTCCATGAGTGTATAATTAGTAATTAGTTACTAGTTGCCTCTCAGTGGCGTAGCAAAGGGGGGGCAAGGGGGTCTACATGCCCCGGGCGCGACTCGCAAAGGGGCGCCAATGTAAGATCCATATATTATATTATTATATGTTTTCGAGGTGGATGCCAATATAAGGTCTATATATTATATTACTATATGTTTTTCAGGGGAGGGCCCCAATATAAGGTCTATATATTATATTACTATATGTTTATAGGGGAGGGCCTCAACATAAGGTCTATATATTATGTTACTATATGCTTTTCGGGGAGGGGAGTGCCAATATAAGGTCTATATATTATGCTATTATATGTTTATCGAGGGCGCCAATATAGGGTCTATATATTATACTACTATATGTTTTTCAGGGGGGGGCGCCACAAAGGTATCGTGCCCCGGGCGCCAGTTATGCTCGTTACGCCACTCTTGCCTCTCTTTTATTTCTTATTATGGATAATTCAAAGCTTTGTGTTCCTGTTGCGCATTTACCAAAAGTTTTTTTTTTTTTTAGATGTGTATTGTAACAGTTAGTACTTTTAAAATTATTCTATTCCCATGATTATCCTTTTTCTATTTTCAGGAAGTGGGGGAATTTAACTGGTCTCCCGAGATGCAAGGCTATATCCTGGGTTGTTACTATTTGAGTTACGTCGTTGCGCTCGTCCCAGCTGGGAAACTCGTCGAAAGTTACGGATGCAAAAGGTTTCTGCTCGTGGGAACAGTCATGGCTGCGGTGGGAACACTGCTCATCCCCTATGTCTCGAGGCTCCATTTTTACGTGTTGATTGCTCTTCAGTTAATCAGGGGCTTAGGCCATGTATGGTGCAAATTTTTATATTAAAGGCTTCTATTATACTAAGGCATAATTTTGAATCCCTATTGTTTAATGAAATTGATCCTAAAAGTTTTGAAATATATTTTTTACATCTTTTTTATCAAGGTCGTCCCATATACATTGGTCTTCCCTATGTCCCGCTGCTTTATTTGATTGTCCTTCATTTAAAAAGGGACATGCATGGGCAAATTTTTATGTTAAAGGCTTTTTCTGTACTAAGGCATAAATTTGAATCCCTATTATTTAATGAAATGGAGCTGGAAAGTTTTGAAATACCTTTTTTATCAAGGTCGTCCTCTATATATTAGTCTTTCCCTACGTTCCGTGGCTTCATTTTTACGCCTAGATTGCTCTTCACTTTAAAAGGGACATGCATGTGCAAATTTTTATATTCAATATACTAAGGCAAAATTTTGAATCCCTATTATTTAATGAAATGAATCCTGAAAGTTTTGAAAAGGATTTTTACCCCATATCTATCATGGTCGTCTCCTACATATTAGTCATCTCCTATGTCTCGTGGCTTCATTTTTACGCCTTGATTGCTCTTCAGCTAATAAGGGGATTAGGACATGTCCGCTCACTCCTTTCAACAACGTCATATCTCAAAAAAGCAAGATTTTTGAGATATGACGTTGGTTTAAGGGTTTTTTCAACCCTTATCAAAACTTTTAGGTATCCTAAAAGTTTTGGATGGAAAAATGGATCCTAAAAGTTTTGAAAAGGATTTTTTTGAACCCTTTTCAAAACTTTTATACTACTCTTTCAGGGCATTCTGAAAACAAGCATAACTAAAAATCGCCGATTTTTGAGATATGACGTTGTTGAAAGGAGTGAGCAATGTAAACACTAGTTTTTATATTAAAGACATTTTTTTATACAGAGGCATATTTTTGAATCCCTATTACTTAATGAAATGGATCCTAAAAGTTTTGAAAAGGGTTTTTTTTACCCCTTACCTGTTTATACAGCTTTAGTCAAATAAATATAGTTGCATCAAAATCTCATGTTTCTCGTTAAGACTGAAATTACATGCACACTTTAAAACTTACTTAATTTTGAAGCGTGTTTGGTTTTTGGTTTATCTGTAGCTTTAGTATCCGCATTATTTTTTCGCATTTATGCTTAAAAAAAATTTCAAAATATTTTATTTTAAGGTTTTTAAAAGTTTTTATTAGTAAAATTTTTAATCAATCACAAGGTAAAAAATAAAGCAATTTTTTTTAATACTTTTTCTTAAAAACTTTATTAGAAATAATTTTTCAGAATTTATTTTTTCATCGGATCAAAAATCCCGGAGACAGTATAGTGAAGGTAGATCAAATGTACGCTTTAACACGATTTCACAGAGGTACCTTGCAAGAAATCTCCAACGTTTACTCTGGTTAATTTTACAGGGAGTTTACCACCCTGCAGGATCCATCCTGATCGTAAACTGGTTTCCGAAATCGGAGAGGGGACCGGTATACACTCTCATGCAATCGGGATGTTCTTTGGGCGCCTGTCTGGGAAGCGTCTTTTCGGGTCTCCTGTGTAAATCTGGGCTCTTTGGTGGATGGCCGTCTTCATTCTACGCATTCGGTAAGATTTGAAAGAATTATATCGCCTTAGATTCTTTTATATTACCAACTTTTTTTTTCCTGTGTGTATAGTGTGTGAGACCCATCCAGAAGCAAACTAGCCGCTACAAACGCATGCAACTTAACCTTTGAGGGGCGCCGTTTGCAGAGTGCAACCGCTTAAATCTTGTCTTTTTTTTCACTTGCATTCAATGTATTCCAGTGAAATGAGCGGGAAAATGGTTAGCACTGCCATCTGTTATCAGTTTAAAGAAGTAAAAAAATGTTGCAACCTTTAATTGGAAAAATTTTCAAGATTCCTTAGGTTTAAAAAATTCGTGAAAAATTCTGCACCGTGCAAACGGGTGAGGTTGTTTTCCTTGTAAGGGTTAACCGTGGGCTTTGTGAGACATGGGTTAGACCTTGTTCTCATTGCTTCAAGAGAGCAAGCAGTGTAGTGCCAGCGATGAAGTTTTTAATCAAGGTCAAGGTCAAGGTAGAAGTAAACGCGTAGTACCTAGCTATAAATCGATGAGACGCCTATGCTTTAAATTCTAACGAAAATGAAAAAGTTAACATAAAAGTGGGTTTCGGAATTAAAATTGGCCGAAAGCAACAGAATTTAGAATAAAAATACAAGGTATTCCCACAGAACAGAATCCTGTCAATGCAAAGATACCGGTGAGAAAATAACCGTAAAACAAATTTATTTTTACGTTCGAGGCTAAAAGGTATCTTGACGATGATGAATTACTTGACGAGGAATTAAACATGAAATTTTTAATAACTGCAGAACGGGGCTGGGATTAGGTCAACTGGCGCCATCTATCGATGGGGTGATGAACCAAAAATGAGAGATTAAACGTCACAGAAATCAACGCTATAACGTGGTATGTCAACAGTGTGGGAGCCAACGGAGGCACGCAACGCTTCGGTCCGGATGTAAGGTGAACTAGGTCTAACACTTTGCAAACTTAAGGCTGCTGTGTACTAACCCTACTGGATTCTCTCACCTCAATGTTAACCTATGGAGAATGTGAATCTACTATTTACAGCTACATGAATGTTAATCTATACTAATAAAGAGACAAGTGGAAGTCGAGAGATCACGTGACAGTAACTCATCCGGGCGGGCACCGATCCTCGAAAAAAAAATGGCCGACAAATATACAGGAAACGGTGTAATTTTTTTTCTCATGAAAGTACATAAATGTTACATATTTGGAAAGAGCTTCGAAAACTGATAATTTTTTCTGCGTACACTTATTCTGTTAATTCAATAGTTTTAGAGATATTTTCATTCTAAAATCACTCACTGCTGAGAAACCAAATCATCTGGTACAGTGGTGCTGCCATCTGTCGGCAGCGACGGGAATGAAAATTGAAAGGAATTTATTCACTTGAATTTAATACATTTATAAACTTTTTTTCTTTTGTGGGGCCCAAAGTACATAAATATGTTACACGGATGGCTTGAGCGTAGCTAGGCGAAGCCCGGCTAGTAATCCAATAAAAATGGTATATTGAGAGAGCTTGAACTTTTCTGCACCTTGCAACGGTATTCATTTTATAAATTGCGCCCACTAAAGGAATTGATAAGCGCTTAAAACACATTATACCAGATTTTCCCCCACATAATTCAAATTTTAAAGTATTATCCGCATTTTTTTTAAACGAAAAATTCCCCAAAGTGTAAAATTTCTCTCTCTATTACGGAGTACATTTTTTTTTAATATCTTTAAATCCAAGTCGGTAATCCATTTTCCTATGGTTTAACATTGAGGTTAGAGAAATCCAATAGTTAGGTAGTTAGTACATAGTTAGGAAACAGCAGCCGTAATTTCTACCGTCAATTTAAGGTATCCATACAACTTTAAAACGGTATTTTTGGTCAAAATGTCGATTTTTTTTTTAAAGATCAATCTTTTATGTTTTTAATTCTGTTTGACTTTATGAAACCTGATGGATTTACGAAAATAGGATTGCAAAAAAAAAAAAAAAATGGGGTACGAAAATAGGGTTTTATGAAGTAAAAATGTGTTAATAAGTTATTTTTAGCGTTTTCTCAAAATTATTTTTTTTCACCGTTTCGCTTTACGCAAATCTTCCTATTAACAAAAAGTTACTCTTAAAATGCCTTAAAAATTTACATACTTTATCTATAAATGTCTATAAAGGGAACAGAATAGGCTCACGATTGCGGGTCTGTTAGTTTTTTTGTTTACGTAGGCATGAATTGCAAGTGACAATGCATTTTAATTGATTTTTTTTACATCAGTATTTTAACTGCTACAGACTCTGAGATAAATAGAGTATAATCCATAAAGCAGTCTTCCCTAGAAAGAGTTTTTATCTTCATTCTCCAATAAAATGGTTTATAAAATGGTAATGTATTTGTTTGTTTTTGAGTTATCATGTTTTGAGGAAATGCCAATTTTTCACCAATTTTTTCCAATTTTCCCCCCTCTTGAAAAATTATTTCAATATAACAGCTAAATTTTTTTATACATTTTCCCAAGTTTTAACTTACATTTCATTATGAAAAATACATTAAAATATATATATATATATCACTTAGCCTCTTCTATCGAAACTACCGCGGGTTATTAACGTAAGATTACTTATCATTGCTTACCTCTTTGCCACCTCATCATTTTGGTACTTTTCCGTTTAACTGTTTACCGCTTGCCCAAGCGATACAGACTGGATTTGGTGCGCTGCCGAAATTATAACTCGCGACGACGCTGAAATTTCGCTTTAAGGAGGACCGTTATTGAGGAACGTAATCCACAAATTAAGCCTCCCGGACGGTCGGTCGGTCCATAAGCAATACAGGGTGGACCAAAAGTCTTGCCCTGATTATAAAAATTCATTACAAAATAACCGTTTAATATAATAATGTAACTTTAGTATCTTTACTTGAAGGTAATCAAGGATGGCTAATAATACTGGTAGGAAATACTTATTAGGCATTTATTTAATACTAAAAGTTAAAGCATAAAGGAATCTTAGTTACAATGTGACACATCACACGGTGTGTTTTCTAGGAGGCCGCCAACTCACTGTAGGCAGTTAAAGTTAAAGTTAAAGTACACAGGCATGGATTTATACATCAACACTTCCCCTAAATCTATACCTGTCATCAAAAGAAAACATGAATACAAATTAAACAGTCTTAAAAAACACTAAACAAAAAAGTATCAAGTTAGAGTCTTAATGTCAGACATGCCAAGACAGTCTCGAAGTTTCATGTAACGAAACTTTGGCAAGGGTTTTGTGAACAAATCAGCAACTTGTCTTTCACTTTCACAATATTGAACGTCTAACAGTCCATTTTGATATTTTTCTCTAACAAACTTAAAGCGAATATCTATGTGTTTTGTTCGACTGTGAAACTCAGGGTTTTTTATTAATCGAATAGCACTTTCATTGTCAATTTGTAGCACAGGCCTATCAACTGAGGAACATAAATCCAGCAAAATTCAATGTAACCACACAGCTTCTTTTGATGCCTGACTTGCAGCAACAAATTCTGCTTCTGTAGTCGACAAAGCAATGAATGTTTGACGTTTACTGGCCCAGGTTATAGCTCCGCCACTGTACTTGAACAACATACCTGAAGTAGACTTTCTACTTACTGGATCACCAGCAAAATCAGAATCGCTGAAACATTCTAGTTTGGTGTTTGCACCTGATTTATACTTAATACCCCAACTAGAAGTTCCTTTTAAGTATTTCAATACTTTCTTCACTAAGCACCAGTGGATTTTTAAGGGTTTATCCAAAACTTGAGATAATACACTTATGGTATATGCTATGTCAGGTCTGGAAACTGTAGCTAAATAAATCAAACTTCCTACTGCTTTTCTATAAGGTGTTTGTTCATCAAGTTTTTCTGAGGTTTCTAAAGAGAGCACATTTTTGTCAATAGGAACGCAAACAGCATTTGCTGTAGACATATTAAAACTGTCCAAGACCTTCTTACAGTAATTTTCTTGATGTATAAAAATAGAACCATCACTTAAATGTTGAATTTGTAAGCCCAAGAAATAATTAGCAGGTTCAGACCTTACAGTGAAGTTTGCTGACAATTTTTCAAAGAACAGTTCTAGAAGTGTTTCATCTCGTGCAGCAACCAGTCCATCATCAACATAGAGGACCAAAAACAAGGATTTGTCCTTGTTTAAAAATAAGCAAGGATCACTGTCCATCTGGTTTAAGTCACAGCTCTGAAGAAATTTTTTAAACTTTTCATTCCAGCATCGAGGGGCTTGTTTCAGCCCATATATGCTTTTCAATAGTTTGCAGACTCGCCCAGTTCCATCATCATACCCTTGAGGCTGCTTCATGTAAATCTCTTCTTGGAGCTCACCGTACAGAAATGCACTTTTGACATCAAATTGTGCCAATTTTAAATTCTCACTTGCAGACACACTAATTAGAGTTCTAACAGTGTCCCAGCGAACCACTGGACTAAAAGTTTCTTGAAAATCAGTCCCAAACTTTTGAGAGAAGCCCTTTGCAACAAGCCTGGCTCTGAATCGATCTACTTTGCCCTCAACATCTCGTTTGATTTTGAAGACCCATCGATTCTCAACTGCTTTTCTGTCTTCTGGCAAGTTTATTAACTCCCATGTGTTGTTTTCAGCTAAGGTTTTTAGCTCTTCTTGCATTGCAATAGTCCAATTATCTTTGTCAGGAGAATTGAGTACTTCATCAAATGTTGTTGGCTCATCTTCTACAAACATAACATAGTCACTAAATCTTGCAGGTTTTTGCATTTGAGATCTATCTCGCAAATTTTATCCACTTCCAACCGGATCAGTATTTTCTGTATCAGAAGCTTCTATATTATTACTACCAATAACATTACTTTCTTCACATGTTGTTTCTGTTGAGCATAAAATAATCTTGTCCACAGGCATTTTCTCACTGATAATTTCATTTCTGAAAACTACATCACGTGATAAAATAACCTCATTCTTTTCTGGGATAAAAACACGATAACCCTCTTTGTTTCCACAATATCCAAGAAGATAACCTTTCTGTGCTTTCTTGTCAAATTTCTTTCTTCTTTGTTTTGGAATGTGAATAAAGCACTCAGTACCAAAAACTCTTAAATGATTTATAGCAGGTACTTCATTGAACCAAATTTCATATGGTGATTTTCCTTCTTCAGGAGTAGGACCTGTGAGATTTAATACATATGCAGCAGTATTGATAGCTTCACCCCACAATCTTTCAGGTAATTCTTTAGCATGCAGCATAGATCTTGCAGCTTCGACTAAAATTCTATTTTCTCTCTCTATAGCACCATTCTGCTCTGGGGTATAGGGCATAGATGTTCGATGATGTAAACCAGCTTTCTGCACTATGTCATTGACTTCCAAATTGTCAAATTATTTTCCTCCATCTGTGAAAAATTCTTTTAAAGTATAACCAGCAGTTTTCACTTCAGCTAAAAATCTGGGCAACATCATTTTAACTTCAGATTTTTCTTTCATCAAGTAGACAGCTCTGTATTTAGAATAATCATCTTTAAATGCTACAAAATACCGATTACCTCCTAAGGACTTTTCAGGCATTGGCCCACATACATCAGCATGAACTAGGTGGCCAGGAGAAGTAGGTCTATTTTGACGAGTGCCAAAGCTTAATCTGTGCATTTTCCCATACATACATGCATCACAGTATTCACTATCAAGCTTTACTTCTATACCTTTATGTTTTAAAAACTTTTGAACATGGCGTTTGTTTTGATGACCCATACGCTCATGCCATAATTGAAGACTGTCATTTTCAACTGCCAAACAAGCAGTTTCAGGTCTCAATACACGCATAAGAAGTCTGTATACTGTATGATGTCTAACCCCAACAGCAACAGTCTCGCCACTACTATTTCTGAATTCACGAAGTTTGTTATCAGCATGTTCAGTTAGATCATTGTCCAATGCTGCACCTGATGAAAAAAGATTTTGGTCACTCTCAGGAACATACCAAACTTTAGTGAGATGACCTGGTTTCCATTTACCATTGACGAGCATCTCAATTTTAATTTCGCCAATTCCAATGGCAAACATTGCTCTACCATCTCCGAGTCGTAAGGGTTTTGGAGAATCAAATTCTTTGTAGGATGAAAACCAGCTAAGCTTTGAAGATATATGATGTGAAGCACCTGAATCAATAAGCCAATAATCTTTACTGTTATTTTCAGCAACTGTCATAAATGCTTGACCAAGATTTTGCTCAACTTTCTCAGCACCTTTTCCTTTTAGTGAATAACAGTTCTTTTTCAAGTGCCCTAGGCGGCCACAAGCATAGCATTTAATCTTCTTATTCTTAGAAACCTTCCGAGAATTCACACCATTTTTATCAGAATACTTTTTATCAGCAACATTATTTGACTTTACTATAAATTTTGACTTTACTACACTGTTATTTTCTGTAAAAGGTTTTCCCTTAATTTCTTCCAACCGTTGCTCATGTAGACGCAGTCTTTCAGTTAATCCTGATGTTGTTCTTTCTTTGGAAAGCACTGATTCCCAAGCATTTTTAAATTCCAAATACTCATTAGGTAACGTATTCAATATTCTATTCAAAAGCATAGACTGAGGGAGTTGCACGTTTTCAGTCTTTAACTCTGCTTGTAGCTCTTGCCAAATTCTTTGCAAATTAGACACACGAATAGCTATATTGTCCATTGGATCTTTGACATAATTAAATAGCTGGGAATATAATAAATCTAACCTCCTTTCATTTTTTTGCTCATAAACAGAATGTAGAGCATCCCACATTTCTTTACCACTTTTGCAGGTAAGAATATGTTGCTTAGGTTCAGGTCTTACACTGGAGCCTATAATGTACCGAGCGATTGCCTCCGCCTCTTCGTAAGCTTTCAATGAAGTTGCATATTGTTTACGCACAGCTTCCGTAGCATCCACTTCCGGCACTTCGGGTTTCGTCTTCTCACCCAACACCAAGGGCATAGCTTTCTGTACAGTAAGTTGTAATTCTACATCGAATTTCCAACTTATCCAGTTCCTTTCGCCTTCTAATTTTTCTATGAAGCTGAACTTATCCATGTTCCCGCTTGCAAAAAAAAAGAAACACTGTTCTTAAAAACTGTCCGAAAAAGAACTTACGCCAGTTATGCCTAACAGAATGCCGATCACGAAACGAAGTCCACGTTTAACAAAGTTCAAACTCTTAGCGTTACCATGCTGGGCCCATAACCACTTGAAGGTAATCAAGGATGGCTAATAATACTGGTAGCAAATACTTATTAGGCATTTATTTAATACTAAAAGTTAAAGCATAAAGGAATCTTAGTTACAATGTGACACACCACACGGTGTGTTTTCTAGGAGGCCGCCAACTCACTGTAGGCAGTTAAAGTTAAAGTTAAAGTACACAGGCATAGATTTATACATCAACATCTTTGGATAGGTCAGTTTTAGTAGTTTTTTTGTGCAATAGTTGGCGCAAGTGTTCCTTCAAGAGTGACTCGGGGGAACATTTGTAAGGAAGACATCATTTTCGGCCGAAATGCCGTCAATTCAAGAGAAAGCCCAATGTGTGCTTTGGTTTCACGAAACGAAATTGCCCATTAAAGTTCAGCGTAAATTTCGACATTGTTATGGACGCAACCCTCCTGATGCAAAATCAATAAAGCGATGGTATGAAAGGTTTAAAGAAACAGGCAGCGTTAAGGATCTTCAAAGAAGTGGCAGGCCTAGTTCACACTAGGCCTTTTATGGAAAATTCTTACCAAACTTGTTTGCGGTATTTGAAGTCCACGTGATGCTTCACGAGTTGATTTAGCAGGACTCTGTTGAAACGATTGTCGAACGCGATCAACAGTTGCTTCACTCATACTAGGCCTGCCACTTCTTGGAAGATCCTTAACGTTGCCTGTTTCTTTAAACCTTTCATACCATCGCTTCATTGATTTTGCATCAGGAGGGTTGCGTCCATAACAATGTCGACATTTACGCTGAACATCAATGGGCGATTTCGTTTCGTGAAACCAAAGCACACATTGAGCTTTCTCTTGAATCGACGGCATTTCGGCCGGAAATGATGTCTTCCTTACAAATGTTCCCCTGAGTCACTCTTGAAGGAGCACTCGCGCCTAACTATTGCACAAAATAACTACTAAAACTGACCTATCCAATGATACAAAAGTTACATTATTATATTTAATGGTTATTTTGTAATGAATTTTTATAATCAGGGCAAGACTTTTGGTCCACCCTGTATTTAGCCTGAAGACCAGAGGCTGCGTAGAAAAACCTACAAACTCAGCCGAGGGTTGATTTTCTATGTTCGGTTATGTTTCATATGGGCCCGGGCGCCGGACGGACAGTACAGATCTGCCGACCAATTTGGGCAACCCCTTGTTGAGGAACATAATCCTACGTGAAAACAAAATGCCTTTAAAAAAAATTTAAATCACCTCTGAAGGTGTGCGGAAAGCTTAATTTTGGTTCGATGGAATTCGCAAATAAATTATTCATGAATTTTAAAGATTAGTTTAATTTTACAGAGTCAATTAAACTTTTTCATAACTGGCGATTCTAATAATGCATTATTATTATTAATAATATTTATAATAGCAAGTTTAAAGACAACTGAGCCAATAAAGTGAATAAAAAAGAACAAAAAGAACCACAGCAACAAAATTTGGCTACTGTAATAGTCTATGAACTCAGTAAGTCTCTTACTTCCCAGTAATGCATTATAGCAAGCCCCCCCCCCCCCCGCTATTCCCAACGGTGCTTTAAACACGTCAAATTTAATGTCTAAAGACTCAGACTGTGTGAAGTTCATTCTTTTACTTTTTAGGTATAGAAACTTTTAGGTATATTAAAACAACGAACTTACCATTAACAAGATGCGACGAGGTTTTGCTACACTGAACTCTATTTATTACAACACAATTTGACTACATAAATACCGTCTCAATTGCTAGCAGAAAACGGGGAATTATTTATCTCGCGTGTTAATCCCGGTAGCTGTATTACGGAAACCCCGCCAGAATTCAAGCACGCCTCTGCTTGTACATATGCCACACTAACCTTTCTGTCTTCACTTTATCATCAGGTAGCTGGAACGATAGCTAACTTCAAAACGACTTCGGTAAACTTGGTAATGTCCGGCTGCTGTACGGCAAAGCGATCTTCACTTCTTCAATTGTTTTTCGTTCGTCGTTCACCTCCGTCCGACCTCGCCTCGTGGCGTTTACTCTCTCACCGTAGCGTGTGTACGCTATCCACGGGGATTCCCAATCTAGTAGAAAAGCGTCTCTTATTTGAATTGGCTTATTTCTTCTTCAAACGGTGATTTATTTAAGGGGACTCACTACTCTTGAATCTTTAAAACATTCGATTTAAAAAAAAAAAATATGTTAAAGCCTGATCATTTCTGAACAAAATAAAGCAAACCACATGGAAATATTCCGCCTAGTTCCGGAGATATTGATATTCTAAATATTTAATTACTGATCAAGTTTATGGTAAGAAAAATTTTAAACTGATTTTTCTCAAAAAGTAATTTTGCATCATTCCGCAACTGATATCTCAAAAACTACGAAACATAATTCCATGGAATTTTTATCACTGGATAATCATGTTTTTTTATTTCGTCTGAACTAGAATTATTGCAATCACTGCACATTTTGTTATTTTTTCAGGGGTAAATTAGTGTAAAAAATTAATGAAATTTTAAGTATATTTTGAGCAGTTTTAAAAAAAAATTTTAAAATATATTAATGTTGAATGTTTTATGTTCAATTGTAATTTGAATTATTTATTTTAAATATAAAACAGGAATTAACATTGAAGTGTAAAGTTAATTTCATAGTTCTACGCTCAAGCCAGTATACAATAAAAATACTTAATAAACAAGATATATCAAAAGCATTTAAAAAAATATTTAAAATTATTTTGAGAGTTGAAAATTTGTTTATTAAAATAAATATATCAATTTATCATATACATAAAATTTGGAAAAATTGGATTAGTTACAAAGAGTCATAAAGTATGAAAATATGCCTTATTTCCTCGACTTAAGGGTCGTGAGTCCCCTTAAACCAGAGGAGCGTTAATTTCGATTCAACACCTCACAACTGTAATCTCTGTTTCAGGTATTGCCGGACTCCTGATGTTAGCCTTCGTGGCATATTTTGTGCACGAAAGTCCTAATACTCACCCGAAGATATCGGAGGCAGAACTTGACTGCATATTAAGTAATCAAGAGAGGACTTTATCTCGCTCGGTAAGAATCATGCGAAGACGAACATGAATGCAGTGCTTTTCTATCTCTCCTCTTTCAATTGGAAAGTTTTTTTTATATATCCATGTCTTTGTTTTAAATGATAATTTAATGTGATTGTAAAGGAGTTGCAACACTGGGACACGAAAATCGCTGGCACAACGTGAACATTTTGAGAAGGAATCATTGGTTGCTTTATGTGAACCAACAGGAGTGGATCAAGACAGTACGAATGCATGATTTCTTTTTATGACAGATAGTGGCGTCATCTCTTATTGACATATACAACTACCTCCATTACAATCCTTTGATATTTTCTGCTTTTCTGATCATCGTTAGGAGATTCATTAGGAGAATTTAACCAAAGAAATATCCAAAATGGAAGATAATAATAATAAAGTTAGCCGTAATTTTAAATGTACGCATTGTGACTACCGTTTCGGTTAGTCGGAAGAAGCTGGGGCTGCCGCGAACGTGGCGATTATTTACTTCCTGTAATGATGTATCCCCTTTTCTGGTTACCCCTACAATTCATCTGAATGCGCCTTTGATAGCAACCCTGTTTACAGACAGCAATCTAATCCCAGCATCAGTTTTTCTCCTGCTGCCATCTGTTGACTTATAAAGGAATCTATTTAATTTAGTATGTATTAAAATCAGAATTTAAAGAGATTTTAACAAAATAAATTGTTGAAATTTAAATTTTCTTTCTTCAAATATCCACAATCATTTAAATTTGATAAATTTGAGTTTGTTAATTAGAAAATAAATGTATTGAATAATAAGCTTAAATTTAAAATATTTAAAGTTTAAATTGTAATAAAAACTTAAATTTAAAATATTTAAAGTTTAAATTGTAATAAAAACTTAAATTTAAAATATTTAAAGTTTAAATTGTAATAATTTTTAAATTTGATTTTTAAAAAATTATTTTAATGTAGTTACATTTGTGTAATTACATATTTACATAATAAAAAGATTAACAGAAGAAATGTTATTATCAAGACCTGAAAAGATTGCATTTTTCATTTGTATTTTATATATAACAATACCAGAAGCCAGAATAAAAATATTTTTCTTGGGTATAAATTGAAGGATGCTAAGTCCATTTTTGTGATAACCAAAGGGAGCAAAATGAAATACTGTAATTCTGTAACACTTTTCGGTAATAGAGATACAAATTTTATGTTCCTTGGGATTCCATGAGATATAATCTATATATATAAAACTCGTAGGTATACGGCACAAAAATCGATGATATTTCTACACTCCGAATGGCAACGGCTGCCACTACCAGATGTAAACATTAGCGGTAGTCCGCAATTTGCAACCACGTGTCAACATGGATTTACGCACTGGAATCAGGAATGTTTGAAAACGAGCTGCACGATCAAGTGAAAATTGGGAACAGTCTCAAGAATGAAAGCGAAGAAATAATTCATTAAGAGAGAGGCGTGAAAGAGAGCATAAATAATCGTGAGGTTAGGCTTAACCGTCACCGGCATAGCAATAAATAACCAGTAATATTTAATTATCTACACTTTTTTCAGTACTTGCTGAATTTTTACTCCATTTTATCAGTGAAGAAATTTTCTCAACAATTTGTTATTTGATATGATTAAGTGTAGATATCTGCATTGTGAACAGTAAAACATACAGAGTGATGTAATCAACACTATATTTTAAAATTTTCCCCAACAATTTCTTTTGTGTTGTAATGATAAAGTGTAGATATCTAATTTTGGAAAATAGTACATACAAAGAGGGATGTAAATTTTAAAATCATTGATGTTGGGTTTCTCAGTCTTATCTTTAACTCTTTTTCTGAGGTAATGGAAATTCACATTTTTTTATCACGATGTTCTAGAATCAGCCTTATAGAGAATATCCCTTACAACATATATTTGTGATGACAGGTAATGGTAACATTCCTTTCATGTTACTTTCAGTTGCGTTGTTTTGCAAAAGAAAATATAAAACTAAAAGCGACCATTCTGATCGCGCAGAGGCTAGTTGTAAGAAAATTTATGGTTATACTACATAACCCAACAAGCAGAAAGCCATATTAAAGAGCAAGATATTTTTTATCTCTAATTATACTAACCTTTATTTAGAAGAATGTTTTATTAGAAATTGACAAAAATAACAAAGATAATATTAAATTTGAATTGTTGGTTAAAAGAAACGCAAATAATATCTTTAGAGTTGAATTATTCGCGGGAAAAAAATGAGCTATGCTGTGTTTTAAACGAACATCATTTCATTTGGTGGACAAAATTTCTAAAATGAATAATGTAGCAGAGTAAAAAATTCTTTCTCTATTAAGAAGTACAATTTTAAAAAAAAATAAATCAAATCAGAGAATCCTTGGACACATTTTCTCCATAGGTTAACACTGAGCAGAGCAAATCTAATAGGACTACCACTCAGCAGCCTTAAGACGAAGCATTTTCACACACCTAGCGTATTGCTGACAATTTTTTCCTCCAGCATTACAGAAATAAGTGTTCATATTTTGTACTGCTCACTTTTCTCTTTATTACTGATCCTCGCCTATTAATGGACCTACTGAGGATATATGGACTCATGGACCTGGTCCAGAGAAGCTACACCAGGTGTGATTGGTAACAACAACAACAGCAGCAGCTGTTGACTGGTGAATCCATCTGCTGGTTTTTTCTCACTGTGCATTCTAAGTAACCACACATGTAGGAGTTTTGATGAATATTTCGTATTTCTAAATTTGTTTCCTTTGCAGAGGCCAAACGCACCATGGGGTAAGATATTGACATCTGTTCCTGTCTATGCACAAGCAGCAGGATGTTTTGGCCTGCAGTGGGCTATGTCGCAGTTCCTAATCGCGCATTCGACATATCTTGGAACGGTTCTACATTACCCGATCAAGCAGGTAACTCTGTCTTTTCCTTGTGAGTTCTTGCTGTTGTTGTTACTAATTATATCTTATCTAGTCGATAGGCTAAACCAGATCCATGAGACCGAAAACATTTAAAAAATCCAAGGCAAGGAGGGGACTCTGCATCAAATCCTCCTTTTCAAGCCCTAAGCAAGAAAGAAGATGGTCAGGGGTGGAATTATTGATGTTACATTTTCTACAAATGGGGAAAATTTTATTGCCTTGATCAAATTTAAGGCACTTCAGGGGACCACTTAGGAGTCTTGACAAAGCTGTCAGTTGAGCACGATTGCCCAAAAAAGCTATAGTTTTCCCGGCTGTCTCCCACATTACCAGTGATGTGCTGGAGGAGACTGCAATGAAAGGGCGATGGCAGATTCAACTCTTGAGTATGGAAAG
The DNA here is from genome assembly GCA_907164885.2 of Dolomedes plantarius. NCBI lineage: Eukaryota > Metazoa > Arthropoda > Arachnida > Araneae > Dolomedidae > Dolomedes > Dolomedes plantarius. Next base: position 74,462,264 of record OU015490.1, read on the forward strand.
AAAGGAGAAAGGTACAGCTTCTGTTAGTCTATTGACGTGTAGCACACATAGGTAGAAGGCTGACTTCACTCCGATTTCGCCTACTAGCTTTCGCTGGGCACAATGGAATGGCCTTCACGCCTAGGGTGACCCTACCAGGAGAAAAAGTCCTGTGCTAGTTTCATTCACCTTGTGAGTGAATGGAACTAGCACATAACACTTTTTATTCAGTGTCAGGCAGGATAGAAAGTTTTAGACACACTTTTATGTAGAAGACCTTTATTTAGACATTGAGTAATACACATTTGAAGACAGAATCTTGGGGTAGTCCATTCATGAGTCGTTTGTACTTGGAGACCAATACAAACCAGCACATAACATAAACTGAAGAAATTAAATTGTGACAGTAAAATTTGTTTACTAAATCACTCAAATATTTCGACTAGTTGCTATGATTAAAATCGACTTAACATAAAATGCTACAAACTAGCACATAACATAAATTGGAGAAACAAAATTATGACTGTAAAATTTTCTTACTAAATAACTCAAATATTTCTACGAATTGCTAAGATTAAAATCGACGTAACATAAAATGGGTATAGACCAACACATAACATAAATTGGAGAAATAAAATTTCGACGGTAAACTTTGCTCATTAAATCACTCTTATATCTCTAGGAGTTTCTATGATTAAGAGTGACATAACCTAGAAACCAGTATAAACCATCACACACACATAAATTGGAGAAACTAAATTACGACTGTAAAACTTGCCTATTACATCACTCAAATATTTCGACGAGTTTCTATGATTAAAATCGGCATAATTTACGGGTGTAAACCAGCACGTAACACGAATTGCATTTGCTTTACTTCGTATTCTTGAATTAAAGACTAACGGCGAAGAAGGCTGGAATTTGCACTCCGGTACTGTAGCTGGACGTCCACTGAGTGGCGACAGGTGGCTTTTTCCGATGTATCACGTTTTATGCTCCTTCGAAAAGATGGACGTTGGCGTATACGGCGTGAAATTAAACACCTTGCAACCATTGCCGGAAGGCTCCAACCTGGAGGAGGCCGCGTTAAGGTCTGGGGAATATTTTAGTGGCATTCCCTGGGTACACTCATCATTGTGGAAGGCACTATGGATCAACTGAAGTATGCATCTGTTCTTGCTTATGATGTCCATCCATACATGCGGATTGTTTTTCTTCAGCACGATGGTATCTTCCAGCAGCACAATGCGACATGTCATACAGCTAGCAGTGTACGTGCGTGGTTATACGTGCAGGATAAGTTTAACGTACTCCCCTGACCCCCAAATTTCCCGGACTTAAGCACAATCGAGAATCTGTGGGACCACCTCGATCGGGTTGTTAGTGCCAAGGATCCTAAACCGCTCAACCTAGGACAGCTGGCCACGGAACTGGAATCTACATGGTTCCACATCCCTGTGAGTAACTTTTAGAACCTCACTGACTCTCTTCCTGCCCATCTGGCAGCGGTCCACTCAGCGAAAGATTGTTCTTCTGGCTTTTGACAGGTGGTCACATTAATTTTATTGAACTTTATGTCTGCAAATTTAGTTTTTGGCATACGTATCTGCAGATTTAGTTTTCGATAAATCTGCAGAAAAGTATACTCGCATGATTCCATGTTTTTATGCGTGTGTCCTATCATTTTTTAGAGGATTTCTCGGTGTGTAATTTAAATGCAACCATGAGAGAAGGAAAACATTGTGATATCTTCACAATATATGCGAAGATTGTGCGATTAATGTGATTTTTCTTTTTTATCGCAGTGTGCTTGGACTTTTTTTATTATTTTTAGAACGGGTATTTCAGCGCTCTCCAATATCTGTTCATGTTCCTATGTGCCCTAGTCTCCACCTGGTTGTCTTCATTCATGACAAAGAGGAACGCCAGTGTCAACCAAATACGGAAGTTTTGGAATCTCCTGTGTAAGGTTTTAGCATTCATATTTGTTTCATTCTTTGTGTTTGCCTTTTCGTGTATATAACTTACTTACATCACTGTAAATTACTCGCAGTGTTTTGTAATGAGACTTTTCTTTTGTATTTCATGTATATCTATATCATTTTATTAGTTTTGAGATATTCAGAATGGCAACTACTTTCGAACCAATTGATATAGTTCGTCAATGTGCCGAGGAGCATTGAGTGTATTTGTCTTTATGGACAGTTAACAATTGTTAACACTGTTAAAGTCTTTGATATGAATCTTAACGTCCATGATAGATATTTAGAATGGAAACTTGTTTCGAACACTTGATATAGTTCTTCAAAGCGCCGAGAAGCAGTAGGTGCATTTCTCTGTGTGGACAGTTCACAATTGGAAATACCTTTACTTACTATAATCTTATGTATATAAAATACTAATTTAATTGGCATAACGACATTTACATTTACTGTATAAGCGGGAATTTTAAGCAATATATAAAAATGTAACAAGTAAACGTTACAGATTTTAGTTAATTATCGTATGCGAATATAGGGTAGATAAGAAATCTGAATATTTTATGTACTTGTGAAGGGTACCGAACACCCCACCCCTCTTACACGCCTACTTCCTCACCCAGTATGGACCATCTGGTCCAGGCATCACTAATATAATACTTCTTTCGTGAACAGGCTTTACGCATCTAGAGCCCTCTACCGGCAAACTTAACGTAACATGCAGAAAGGTTTATAGAAATCAAGCACACTTCTACATAGTATTCCTCAAGATTGCCTAATTGCCAACAAAATTCTGTTACATGGACGTCTAGTTCCACTTTTGTCCTCTAATTTCAGATCTTCGACAGCATTGATTTTTGCATTTCCTGTCTGGCATTCTTCTCGTGCATTTTACATTAATTTTATCCCCTCTCAGTCTGTCTAGGATCCTCAGCCTGCTTTCTGGGGATCTACTTGGTAGGATGTGACAGATCCTGGAGTATCGTCTTCTCGATCCTTTCGGCTGGATTTCTAGGTTTCAGCATCTCCGGTTCCTGGATTGTGTCAGCTGACTTGTCGCCTACTTTTGCTGGTGAGCTCGTGAATTACTTTCTAGGATTAGGTAGCATTTTGGGACCATGCTAAATAGTACTGGACTTGCCTACTTCGGGTGTGGAGAACCTTCTAACCAAAAATTTTGGAACAATATTTCTTAGAGTAACGATGTGTCGACTAATTTATTAGTAATTTACATCAGATAATTGCGATATTATCTGATGAAACTTGTGATATTAATTAACCGATCGTCGCTAAAGTTTCGCGCAAATTTTAATCTTTTAATACAAGTGTGATTGTTTGTCGTATTTTATTATTACATATTGTTATTATTATTATTATTATTAATAATTTCCTTTCAGGGGAAATTATTTTCCCTATATAATAACATTTCTTGGTAACCGATTTGCTCGCTTCTTATGCGCTCTGTTATACAGTGAGCAATCCTTTTCCATCCGGTGAGCAACTGATTATTTTCTCTCTGATCTTCCGTTATGAGAATTCCCTATAAAGTAATTAAAAGAATTACTCCTTATTTTTAATTTATCTTTTTTAATTTCATAAATTCATGCCAGTGTTGTAAATAGTTGTATATAACTGCAAATATTCCTTGTTCTTCCTTAATCGATCTCTGTTTTGTGTTAAGCACATTTATTTCCTGCTATTGATCGTTATATTTCACAATGTGAGCACACAGCGATATTTTCGAGATTTTCGGCAAACTTGGCACCAAATTGGATGATCTTGGCAAAAAATTGACGATTTTGGGTGGTGTCCGAAGATTCAAATTTTACCTAGGTGCCGCGGTTGTCGAGTTCTGTAAGTATGCATTTCTAGAAAAATCGAGAATGGCGCCAAAGGCTATAAAAGGATGTTCAACTCAGCACCTACAGTTTAAGAGAGGAGATTCATTCAAGAAGACGATTGAGAAAATCAAAGAATCGCTCGACATCTGGGTCTAAGTGATGCAACGATTAGACGTTGCTGGAAAAATGGAGGTCAACAACGATAGATTTAAGGATCAGGACATCAGTGGTCGACCTAGGACCACAACGAAACTTGAAGACAGAGCGATTGTCAGATCAGCTGTCACAGCACCGGATTCGTCTTTATCAACCATCCGACGTGTGACCTGCACACAAGTGTCCAACATTACCATTGAAAGACGACTGAGAAAGCGAAATCTACTCTCTCGCCGACCCTTACGCCGCTTACGCCTCACGCGTGTCTGATTACAGTAGTGCTTAACTCGATCTGCGCTTACTGGGGACATATTCTTCAGTGACGAGTTCCGTATCCAGCCGTGTCCTGACGATCTCTGAAGATGTGTCTGGAGAAGCCCAGGGCAGCGTGAGGATCCTGCCCTTACTATCGCACGCCACACAGGCCCACGACAGGGCGTTATGGTCTGGGGTGCCATTTCCTTTGATACCCGGACCCCTTTTGTAGTTCATTAGTGACACACTTACAGCACAGCAGTACTCAGACGACATTCTACGACCCTTTTGGTTGCCGTTCCTCTTTCTTGCCACCCCGACTTACTTTTGAACAAGATAATGCCCGGCCGCACACGGCACATGTTGCTATGAATTGTCTTCAATCTTGCCGAACACTTCTTTGGCCACCTAGATCGCCTGATCGCTCTCCCATAGAGCACATTTGAGACGGGATGGGAAAGCGATTGCAACTATCACGGAATGTTACCGATTTAGCCCGACAGTTGGAAACAATTTGGCAAGAAATCCTGCAGGTCACCGTACGGGAACTTTATCAGACTACGCCACGGCAGGTGGCAGCTTGCATCCAGTCCAGAGGTGGACCAACGCAGTTTTAATCGTATGAAATTTTAATCGATTTTTGTGGGGCATATTATTCCCTTCCACCAGTTTTTATCGCAATCGGACAACTCCTCCTTGGTGCGTCGATTTTTTTTTTGTTATAGAGTGTATGTACTCCTCTCAGTTAACGCTATCTGGATAAGCATATTTACTTGAACATGTACAGGTAACTGTCTTACGGTCAGTATAAAAGTCTGCATCTTAAGATTAACAGATATATCTGGATGTGTGTGTGTCGGTGAAGCTAAGCGTAAAATGCACTTTTCCTAACTTTAACGTACTTTTTACTTTGGCAGCCTCTCTCAATGCACTTTGCGTGACCGTCGGCAGCACACCAACTTTCATTCTACCCTTAGTTGTCGGATATTTAACAAACGAAATGGTAAGATTTTTTTAAAAAAGAATCTTTTAATATTGTTTTGTCTTTCGTTTTCTGTTCCTCTTGTATTTTAGAATTTTACTCATCATTTTATTCTAAATAATTTGTGCCCTATCTTTTCAAGCATTAGTAACAAACTGTTTTTTTCTAATCCTAAAACCGATATTCACATAATAATGATAAAGCAGTATACCTATGAACGTCAGAAATAAGTATTCGCTTTGCTGAATAACAAATCTGTATTTTCTAAATTATGTTGATGAAATAATTTACTTAACATTACTGATGCCAAAGGTTTCAGACATTAAAAACACATTTAGCTTGGAGGGGTTTCTTTTCTAAAACCAGGTACTTAGATATTAATGGTAAAGATGTATACCTATGAATGTGTCAGACATAAATATTAATTTTCCTGAAGAATAACAAATAAGAATACTGTATTCTATGTTGATAAAACAGTTTACTTATGATCACTGAAGTTAAAGGTTTCAGACATTAGAAACACATTATGTTTGGGGTTTTTCTAAAACCAGGTATTTGAATATTAATGGTAAATCTGTATACCGATGAATACCACAAATAAATATTAATTTTGCTGAAGAATCACAAATTTGCATACTGCATTTTTTGTTGATAAAATAATACTGATGAAACTGATGCCAAAAGTTTCAGACATTAAAAACACATTACGCTTGACGTTTATTTTTTCTGAAACCAGGTTGTATCGTAGTCAATAATAAGACAAGCCTTTCGCTTCAATTACGTTACTACGATACTTTAAACATACTACAACTACAACATTTAAAGGAAGTATATACAGAGAGTTAGAATATATAGTTAGATCATCAGGTTGGCTTCAGGTTCAAAGACAGTTCTGGCCTATAAGGCGTCTGACCAGGAGAGCTCCGTCTCTCTGGTACTCAAAACCAGATCTCCCCGCTCGTGGACTCTTGCCGTCTGTCTTTATACTGTCGGCGAATTCAAAGGGATTTCTCTGGCGTTTGAAGTGCTGGTAAGTGTTCGAAGTTTATAGGATTCTCGCCGTCACTATAGTGTCAAAAATCTGAAGAGCCCTCGAACCACTCTGGGATTTATGCGTTCTATAACGGCAAAACCACACATTACAAGAACTTTATGGCCTCTTATCCAAGGGTTTATGAGATCGCTCAGATCAACAGTTCGCAGATAGATGTTGAGGAGTAGGAAAGGGGCATCAGATACTTATATAAGTACTAATTTCGTATTGTAATTGAGACAATGTCACAAGGTATTCTGATTAATGATATAGCTGTATACCTATGAATGCCAGATATAAATATTAATTTTACTGAAGAATAACAAGTTTGAATTTAGTATTTTATATTGATACAATAATTTATTTATCATCACTGAAGCCAAGGATTTAAGACTTTACAAACACATTAAGCTTAACAGATATTACTCTTGGACCTTTTTTTTCTGAAACCAGCTATTCGGAAATTAACGGTAAAGCTAAAGCCTGACTAAGGCAGGGGCATACGGGGCAGTTGCCCCGGGGCCCCAAATTGAATAGAAAGTTTATTTTCCGTTTCCTTCTTTAATGAACTTTTTAAAAAGAAAATATCAGTACAGTGTAAAATCCGAAAATCGGAAAATCAATAAAATGGACAGAACGATATTTCGTCTGACCATTGGAGAGGGGGGGGGGGGGGCTTTATAGCTATTTTAGGTTCTAGTCAATTTTCTTGTTATATATCTATAATGAAGTGAAAAATTTAAATACCTCCATAAAGTTCGATTCTTCATTACTGAAGTAGTAAAGCAGAGGGGGCCCCCAAAGAAGTTTTGCCCCGGGCCCCAGTTAGGCTAAGTCGGGCCCTGGGTAAAGCTGTTTACTGATGAATGTTAGACATACTAGTTTTGCTGAAGAGAAACAAATTTATGTTTTGCAATTTATGTTGATAAAATAATATACTTATCATCACTGAAGCCAAAGGTTTCACATATTACAAACACATTACAATTTGAGGTGTGTGTTTTCTTTCTGAAACCAGGCATTCGAATATTAACGGTAAAGCTGTATGCTGATGAATGTTAGACATAAATATAAGTTTTGCTCGAGAATAACAAATTTGTGTTAGTAAAAAATAAAGTATTTTTTATTCGGGTTCGAGTCCATTCCAGGCTTACGGTCGCTATGACAGTTTTTACACACGTCCCAGTTTTGAAGATCTGCTCCATTTTAGGGCCCTCGTTTGTCTATAAATGTTCTAGTAAGATAGAAAGTTGTTTAATATTACTGTATGAATATGATAGAGAAGAAAATATGCATAGCATCTTGTAATTTTTTTTTAAATTTCAAAACAAACTAATAATTATTGTTTTTATAGCAAACAATCGAGCAGTGGAATAAAGTATTTTTTGTTACTATTGGAGTAATCATGACAACTGGTGTCATCTTTCAATTCTTTGGATCTGCCGAAGTTCAGCCTTGGAACAACGTAGGAGACCCGCCAAAGCCCGGTGCTGATAAAGAAACACAATTTTAACCATAAAGCTAAGGAAAAGAAAGGAAACGTGAACCTCCTCCCTCGTATCTATACTTACAAACTCAGCTCCTATTTCAAGTGTTTCTGTTGTAGTTACTTATGCCCTCTCACCGGATAAATCACAACCAGATCGACAAGGCTGCAGAGCAAAGAGATGCGGCTTAAGTTTGACACATGACTACTGGGCACTAAAAGGATTGGATGGCAACTTTTTGTCCTGCGCCACCACAGTTTTGACGAGCACGTCCAGGGGTGATCCCCTCTCATCCCTACAAATCCCTCGGACTTTCCGGCCTAAAGATTTCACGTGCCCACATATGTTTGTTTCAAAATTGTACCCTATGGTTCCAATTATCTGCGGCCGTTAATTCCCGTTTAACGCGTTGTACGCCCATTGTAAGGTAAAGGAGAGAAATTATATATAAGCGTTGTTATTAAGAATTTCAACACAGTATAGTAAACAAATAAGGATAACAGGCTTCTTCCTAATAAAATCTGGAGGTTTTGTTATTTTAATTTGAACTCTATTTGAACCGCCGCGTGAAGTCATTCATGAAATCCGGTTATCTGTGCACACTCAGGCATCAATAATCATAGATAATCGGGTATTAGGACTACATACCTTGCTCCCATTAAAAAGAGATAGCAAACGTTACGAAAACAACATTCTTTTTAATTTATGAACATCAAATGCAACGAGTCTTGATCTTTCAGATTAAAATACACGGGTTATCAAAAATTAAGGAAATGTCACAAAAATAGCAGTTACTCAAAAAGTTAAGCGTAGAATGTAATGAAACTTATACACATTATACAACCCATAGGTAGGTATAAAATAGCATAAAAATACAATTATTTTGTTATAGAAACTAGCATATGTATAAAATGAACAAATCGGATGTGTCAGTTTGGTATAGGAAAAGTGCCTTTAATATGGCGTATGATCCCCCCGAGAAGCAATACAGCACATACAGCGATGTGTGATGCTGTCAATTATGCGGTTTATGAGTTCGGTAGGAAGTGAGAGCCATTGCTCTGGCAAAGCAGTTGAAAGCGTGGCTGGGGTCCTAGGAGGAGGATTGAGAGCAGCTATACGTCGTCCTAAAGCGTCCCAAACATGCTCGATAAGATTCAGGTCCGGTGATCGAGCTGGCCACTCCATGCGCTGAATTGTTTCCTGCTCAAGATAAGCATCCACGATGCGAGCCCTGTGCGGTCTTCCGTTATCGTCCTGTAGCACGAAAGCATCACCTATTGCCCCGGCATAAGAGCGCAAATAAACATCAGGGATGTCATCTCTATAGGTGTGAGCATTCACATTTCCATGGGGAAAGACATGAGGTCTGTGCGTCCACCCAAAGAGATACCACCCCCAAACACAGACACTGCCTGATCCGTATGCATCTTTTTCACGGATGTGTGATGGATGAAAATGAGTTCCATGTTCTCCCCAAATCAAAATACGCCTACTATCACTTTGGAGGCTAAACCTGGACTCATCCGTAAAGAGAACAGCCCTTCATTTTCACGTGTCCAGTGGACATGTTGACGTGCCCACTGCAAACGTTCCCGCCTATGGCGAGACGTGAGAGGGACGCAAATGGCTGGTCGCCTCGCAAAAAGACCACCTTCGTGAAGCCTTCTACGCACGGTTGACGTTGATACCAACCTTCCGGAGCTTGCAGCGAGGGAGGATCTGAGTTCAGACGGAGTTGCGGTTCTATTCCTTCTTGCGCATAATGACAAATATCGCTCATCGACACTCGTCGTAGCGTATGGCCTCCCTTAGCTGAACCTCCTGGATGCCGAATCCGTGGTTAGAAATTATTGTTAAAGTCTATGAACCACAGACGGACTCACATTTAGCCATCTGGCCACTTCTGTCTGACTTTGTCCTGCCTCTAGTCTCCCAATAGCTCGCCATCGCAGTTCTTCGGTCAAATGATGCCTGGAGGTCATTGTTACAATTTGGTTATGCCAGATGTCTAATCTCAGCCTCGCAGCGACAATTGCCGCCTTGCTCTGAGACATGCACTTTTATGTTCTTCACAAATGACGTATTCCGACTGCAGCGCCACTATTTTGCATAATGTAGTATTGTTTAGCACCTTTTACTTAACAACATATTCAAATTTTAAACAGATTGGCCTAGTTTAAAACGTGTTATCCTTCTTTTTGAGATTTTTCCTTATTTTTTTATAACTAGTGTAGATCAAACTATATTTTTTTATATATATTTCGTATGTTGTGAAGTAGTTAGGGGATTGTCGCAGTTCAACAGCTTGGAACGACACATTATTGAGTGCACAACTTGAAGAGACGAGTCTACTAGTCAAAAAAGGCTATAAAAGACCTCTTATTACTGCAATTAATCTTTTAATACGCGTGTCACCATTGACAAGATAACCCTTCGCTTAAATTACTGAACAGGCTATCGAACATTTGCACTCAACACTCTAAACTTCGACATTTCTGGACCGATTGACAACAGCAATATCGAACGCCTGCCATGAATATTCTAAACTACGGATCTTCAACATGTTTGGACCGACTGCCACAACAATATCGAAATCTTGCCCTGAATACTCTAAAATGCGAGTCATCAATATTTTTGGACCGATTGCCACAGAAGAATCAAATGCCTGCCCGGAATATTCTAAACAACGAATCTACAATATTTTTGGACCGATTGCCACAACAATATCGAACGTTTGGGCTGAATATTCTAAAATACGGGTCTTAAACATGTCTGGACAGATTGACACAGCAATAAATGCAGAAACGTACGAAGACCACACATCAGTAGCATGAGTTGCCGAAGGAATATTCAGTTGCAATATATTTTTCAGTACAACAAGTATTTCTCCTGCGACCTCTCACCCATACCTGAAATGATGTACCTTGTACCTTAAGGCACAGAAAAAATGCGTTACTTGTATATAACTTACTTGTATTGTTACCAGTAAAAGATTGTGTGAATGTATAATTATTAGTTATAATTCTTTCCTGTCAACGTTCCCATTGCAGGGGGGATGCAGGCCATTGCTAGCTTAAGGCTCCGCTGGAGTTATTTTTTTTCCCCCGTGTTCTCTAAAACCCACAAGAAACCTCCCGAGGAAGGCAGGGACTATGTCGACATGATTGACAGAAAAGCAACCAATCAGAGAGGCAATAGTTTTCGAAGTTGAGAAGGGGTAGAAAACCCCCTCGTAATTTGAAACTGTCAACAAAGCTATCAATGGTTCTTGCCTACACTTCGACTGAACAAGGGGATGGGGTCAGATATCTTCCCCTATTTACAGCCTTTCACATTCAATTCTTCCCCCCCACACACACACACACTAACTTCCTGCATTTTAGTGATAAGACAGACAGTTAGTTGGGATTTGGAAATCTACCGCTCTAGCTATGCGACCAGAACTTTAATTTCAAAGAAAATAAATTTATCAGTTTTGCAATTCCTTATTTATCATTTTTTTTATTAATATTAAACTTAATTTTAATTTTTAATAATGTGTTTTTATCAAGTAGATCGATTAATAAGCTTTCCCGTTAACAATTTAGAAATGAGAAAAAATAATTTTAATAGAAAATTGAGTTTTCTTCCTACAACATTTGTTTAAAAACAGTTAAAGTTACGAACACGTTTCTCACAAAGTCTTTTATGAAAACTGACGGTTTTATAAACAATTTTAAAATGCATATTTGTATTTTATTTGATACAGTATATAAGGATTATTTCTTTTGTACTTGATTTTTGCATTTCTTTATTTAGAATATTTCTGTAAAGGGAAAATTTTCAAAAATGTGAAAATTTGTTAAGCAATTAACCTGTAAAATATTAGAATTTGTGTGTTTTCTTTCTACTAACTTATGAAAACTTTCTCTACGTACACAGAACCGTAAGCTAAAATCGTCAAGAGGGTTATAAAGATTGATGAGATTTCATATTTTAGGATGATTAGATCCATCTTTGATATTACATAACAAATACCAAAATTCTGGGATGATTTCGCAAAAGAGACACATATATTATGATTCAAACGATATGTTCTTCATTTGTATTATTTTACATTCATTTATTTACAAAATTACATATTCAAATCACATAATTACGTTTACATAATTAAATAACTCTTACATGAGAAATTTGAGAAATTTTTGATAAAAAAAAACAACTCAATAAACCCATATGGTAATTGAAAGATCCAGATCTGGGTTTAAAAACCCAGCATATATATATATATATATATATATATATATATATATATATATATATATATATATATATATATATATATATATATATATATATATACAGTCTTAAATAAACAGGAAAACTAACGTAAACAAAGCACAAATAGCAGTAAGATGCAATAATTTTTGCATACGGCTGTTTCGAAGCTACAAAGGAGCTTATACAGTCTTAGACAAAAAAAAAGACACACCAAGAAGGGGTAATGCAAATTGGACACAAATTGATATGCATACATGTTTCGACGGAAAATGCAAAATTTTAAAGTTTGGCGGCCAATGAATGAACATGTGACGCTGCAAAGCATCTTAACTGGCAGGATATTAAAGAGGATAAATTTCGATTCCAGGTCATAAATTCTTCGCGAATTTCATTCCGTGTACTCAGGTAGACAGTAACTATGCCTCGCATACAGGTGCGCGAACAATATGCGTAGATGTCAGCATTTGAGAGAGGACGTGTTGTTGGGCTGAAAGAAGCCGGTTAGTCTAATCGGTGAATCCCTCGACATTTGGATAGGAGCGATGCCACTATCAAACGATGTTGGCAGGAATGGGTGAACCATGTCCGAACACAGCGTCAATAAGGAAGCGCTCGGCCTAGAGAAACAACAGAATGTGAGGACCGAGCAATCGTCAAAGCGGCACTCACAGCCCCAGATTCATCATTATCATCGATCGTACGTGCAACTGGTGCTTCAGTGACCACAAGGACCATTCATAGGCTGCTCAGAGAAAGGGGGCTGAGCTCACGACGCCCCTTGCGCCGACTACCATTGACCTCTGTACTCCGAAAAGCCCGTTTGCAGTGGTGTCAGGCACATTCGACCTGGAATGTCACTGACTGGAGTAGAATTGTCCCGCTTCAAACTGAGCTCCCATGACCAGCGAATACGTGTTTGGAAAGCCCCGGGCAGCAGTGGGATTCCAACCTGACTGTCTTCCACTATACGAGTGGACAACCAGGATTGATGGTCTGGGGTGCCATCTCATTTCATAGCAGCACCCCTTCGGTTGTCATCTGCGGCACCCTTACAGCACAGCGATACGTCGACGATATTCTATGCTCCGTTGTGTTGCCCTTCATAACACGCCATCCTGGGCTTGTATTTCAGCAACACAATGCCCGCCCGCACACGGCGAGAGTTTCTACTGCTTGTCTTCGTGCTTGCCTAAAGCTACCTTGGCCAGCAAGGTCGCCGGATCTCTCTCCCATTGAGCACGTTTGGAGTATTATGGGCAGGGCCCATCAACCAGCTCGGGATTTTGACGATCTAACGCACCAATTGGACTGAATTTGGCACGATATCCCGCAGAAGGACACCCGCCACCTCTATCAACCAATGCCAAGCCGAATAACTGTTTGCATAGGGGCCAGAGGTGGACCAACGCGTTATTGACTTTTTCACTTTGTGAAGATCAATTTCTCTTCAATTTCTCTTCAATAAATCATCCAATTTTTCTCAGACTGTAATCATTTGTTTTTCTGTACATGTACATCACATTTGCCGATTTTCGTCCCATTCGGTTAACTCCTTGGTGCGTCGTTTTTCTTTTTCTTTTTCTTTTTTTTGTTTTTTGTCTAAGAGTGTACATACTCACATACACACACACGCACACACGCACACACACACACACACACACACACACACACACACACACACACACACACACACACACACACACACACACATATATATATATATATATATACAGTGGTGACAAAAAGTCCTGAACATACTCATTTTTTGCCTAATTTTTGTGTTTGACTTAATTTTTCGTTATGAAATTATCGTAATGAAATTATCGTACTATCGTAACTATTGTTAAAGATTTTAATGTATTTTTTCATGCTGATTTCAAATCTGTTCATAGAATTCATGTAAAGTAAATAGTTTCATCGATATTTTGAAATAAACCATGATAAGACAAGCACAAGGTCACTGTAATAATGAGTGACTGTTTTTTCAACTAATGAAATGCTCCGTTATTCCAACCAATCAGAGACTAGTACTAATGAAGGGTTGAAAGCAGAATATGCAG
>OU015490.1:74481298-74536298 GCA_907164885.2 Dolomedes plantarius
CCAGATTGTAAGTGATATGTGTACCAAGTTTGGTTGAAATTGCTCCAAGCGTTCCAGAGTGATACTGGAACGAACACTCACACACACACACACTCACACACACACACACACACACACACACACACACACACACACATATAGTGAAACTTCTCTATGGCGGGCCAGTCATGGTTAAAAAAAAAAAGTGGCCGTCGAATAGAGGTGCAGGCAAGATTATATATATGTATCTATATCTATCTACAGATTTTTTAATGAGGATATATTGTACAAAAAATCTAAATGAAGAAAAAGGTTCTGAAAGAGAAGGCGATATCGTTCAACCGAAAAAATGTTCTCGTTTGATTGTACTGAGCAGTGATGAGTAAGAAATTTATTTAATTAAGGTCGTATTAAATGAAAATAATATTTACTTGCTTCTTTTCGTTTTGTGTTATGCATACATTTATAGTTTTAATAAAAATTAAAGTTGCTTATATGGAATTTTAAAATAAATGTTTCTTTTTAATAAGTTTTCAGAACTTAAACCCCCCCCCCGTTTTTGAACTATATCTTGGTCTCATATAACACGGTTTCATACAACACAGCAGTTTCTAAGAACCTATGTACCGTGTTATAGGAGGGTTACCTGTATATATATATATAAATTGGTCAGGGCAATTAAAATTATTAACATTTCTTATAATTTTACATTCCATAATACATTTCATATGTATACATAATATTTACATTTATACATATTTACTTTTATAAATATTTACACATACTAAAATGATATTTATGCAAACTATTTACATAACGACAAAAATTAACTCAAATATATATACATGTATATATATATACGAAACATGATGAAAATGATAGCCAAAATTTAGCCAGTGATCAATATACATATACCAGCTAGGAATCAAGTTTTACTTAGTTCTAAAATCTTTACCCGTCAGCTGAAAAGGCACATAGCAAACATTTGTGCTCTTTTCGCCTGGCAACTCGACTATCCATAAATCACCGTCCCCCCAACCCTTGTGTTTTACCGCCTGGGGTCCCCCTGAATTCTTTCCCCTCCCTGAACCTCACTGCCGGCGGGAGGCGTGGTTTTTGGAGAAATGTTCCGATTTTTACAAAATTTCCCCATTTTTACTGACAAATTACTCTTACCCTAATTTGCGTAAAATTAAGAAAAAAGTATCTTTGAAAAGTCAAAAGATTCAGGAATCCCGCGTATTATTTCATATTGTATTATTATTTGATCTCGAGTACTTATAAAGAGTTTAAAGCAAAAGTACCTCTTATTTTTTCAGTTCAGAAATTCGAGAGTCATTTAAAATTAAATTTTAAGAGAAAACCAAAAATTGATAAACAAACACGAATTGTTAAGTCGTCAGGTATCTTATGCAGAAAAAATTTTCTCAAAATATTTAAATGCGAATTTGCAATTTGTTAAGAACTTCCCCATTGACTTAACATTGGCTTCGAAACATCGGAGGCTCAGTCCAGCGCCCCCTTAATGAAAAACTTGACATCCCCTTATATGACTACAGCTACATAAACAAGCGTAATCCGAGATTTGAAGTGTTCTCCACATATCAGAAGCGCGTTATTGTTTTCTTCTTTAAAACACGACATATTTATAGTATTAATTCTACTTTGGGATTGTTTATCCGTTCTAGTTCACAGAACTAATAACTAACAACCATAACAATAGGTAAAATTTAGAGACACGTTACATTTTATAGTGTTACCGCAAAGAGTTGCAATCCTTTAGTAACGCCGTTCGAAACCATTTAAGACTAACAATGGATCAAGTGACAAATAAGAAAAGAGGGAAAATATTTTAGGGAAAGAATCACTATTGCCGACATTCATTTATCAACAAAAGAAGAGAAACTGCGAGTTGTTTTGGTTTCTACTGCGAAGATTGAAAACGAAAAATTTTGACAGATTAGTGACTTCGATTGACTGGAACACAAAACGTTATATTCAGATACTTTAGTAATGAGATTCCCGAGATTTGTGTTGAGTTTAATGACGAAAACATTTGACCGATTCTTAAGATATGAGAAAAACACCCCCTGTCTCCTTCCTGGTTTATTCTTTTTTGTTTTACCCTTTCCTGGAAAGTTACTCTTTCCTGCATTGAATATGAAAAACAATATTCTGGTTATACATCCCCCTTTAAGGAGTGGACATCTAGATAAGCATTCTCTAAATATTTCCTTCATTATTGATCAGATGTAACACATTACAAAGGTCTAAGTTTCTATCGTTTATTAAACTATCTAGTTTTCGATAGTTTTTCATGAAAATTCTATAATGTAGCTAATATTCATTTACCAACTTCAATTTTAAAAGGCTCATTTTCCTTTCATGTGTAAATGCAAGCCTTGAAATAATTATGTCGACGGAGACAATTATTTTTTTCTTTGTTAACTATATCATGATGTAAATTAAAACCATTAAATAATTTTAATTATTAATTTGATGTTCAGGAGTTCCATGGCCATCTGTTACATCTCCAGCGCTAAACTTATCAAGAATAAATAATTTTTCTACAGTATTTGGTGGCAATTAATGTTTGGTGTCACGAATATGTTTCAACTTTCTTTGGTCTTTTGTCTTTCCATTTGTACCAAAATCAATAAAATTAACAAAGATCATATCTTTATAAAACTGAAAAGGTGTTTCTGAGAAACCTATAAGTGCATTTTCTTTAATATCATTTTATATATTTTTACAAACTTTATTCTCTTATTACATTATTCGTGTCTGATGAACACTGTCAAAATACACTGATGCCTTATTTTTCTGAAAAATTTTAAAGAGAAAATGTGAAACAATATTTTATTTTTTGGATTCAGTTTCTATGGTAACATTTGAATACAAAAACAAACAAACATTTTGCATTAACATACATCATTAGGCGAACTGAAAATTCACCATAATACTGTCAGAATACATGAGTGAACATTTTTCACTTTAAATAAAAGTTCTACGGAAAAGACCAGTACACAAGTTACAACAAACTGTAAAAACTTTTTACACTCGAAAATACTTCGACTTTCTTAAGTAACTGAGTTTGTACTGTATTATAATGAATTTCACAGAACGAGAAAACATAACTCATGGACCAACGGAAAGTAATTGAAACAAGCAAGAAATAGCTATGCACTAGAAAAAGTTGTCAGTTGCTGAGAGCGCATTGCCTACTAATCTTAGAAATTGTTATACTTAGAATCACATATTAAAGGATATATATGCTATTATATGCTTTGAAGAGTTATTGCAATGACTTCGAGGATATGTTATTGTGCACCCACAGCTACAAGAGTGTTTCAGTTAACTAAAACTTTAAGATTTGAGAATATTTACTTTCGTCTTCCGTCTCTCTAAAGGAAAAAAGTTTAAAATAACTGAAACTTGTTAATAAAGAAAAAAAATTCTAACGTGATTCCGAAAGCGATGTGAGAATTCCAGAAATTTCAAAAGCGATGTATATATAATTTCTTCACAAATGATAAATGATGATAAATATAAAATGTTGTTGATACATGGATCACCGAAAATAAACCTTAATATTGTACCTACTGGTGAATAGGGAATTAGGAAATTTTAAAAGTATGTTGTTGTTGCACTTGACTGACAGCAACATCAGATCAAGTCACGAAGGCTATGGGCGATGAAGGTGCGGATCCTGTTCTGACTAGCACCACAAGGGTAGGAGTCCGACTTGGCCAAACGACCAGTCCCATTCTTTTGAGACGAGTCAAGTGACGAGACCAGAACACTTGATCCCGCACCTCCAGAGGTAATTTTCAGATCTTCGAGGACATTGCAGCCCCTACAGCTTTTACGTGCACCAGCCGCCATTAATGCCCATAGCAGTAAATTTGTCAGCGACGAGCATCGAACCAGTGACTTTCAGATCACTAGCCCGCTGCCTTTGCCAACTGGGCCACTGCACCCGCTTAAAAGTAGATTTGGCATTATTGTGTTATTATGAATATTTAGTTATTATCAATATAAGAACTTTGAATTCAAACAGTTCATAGAGATAATCGGCGAATACTGTTGCTTACTTTCAATTCTACTATTAGTGCAACATTTTAAATCTCGACATTGATCAGAGGTGATTCAGAACCACTATGTCAAATATTCATTTATCAACGGAAAAAGAGAAACTGCGCGTTTTTTGGTTTCTACTGGAAATTATGGGGATTACATCTAAAAAGGCAAGAAAAAGAGGCAAAACACAAATACTTTTCATGGCATTTTTCACGATATCTGCATTATGCTCCCTGTCAGTGTTTTTAAAATACTTATGGTATGCCAAGTGGTTATATTTTGCATTGACATCACTTATATCCATTATTGTCTCAGTTCTCATGTATATTTCTTTATTGGGGAAATCTGGGAAGTTTAAAGTACTCAGAAAAAAAATTTGCTGCTTTTCTGATAGAAGAAAAGCGAACGTAGTACATCCAATAACGTATAGCATAATCTTGTTAATAATTACAAGAGAGTTGACGACCCCGTTTATATATTTATTTTGTTGCGATGAAGTATGGGGTACCTTCACCATCTACTATTTTGCAGATAATCGTGTAACGTTTGCTATCAGTTTTATTAGTAGCATATTATACACTTTAATAAATAGCGCATTGCCTCTGGTCCTGAACTGCATTTTCTGTGCTGTTTGTTATGAGTGGGAAAACATCATATCGTCTATCAGACGTCAAATACGAAGAAATGGAAGAGAATTTTTCTACAACACTGAGATGGATCTAGCAAGCAACTTATTGCAGAAGTATTTTGCAGTGTGGCATTGCACGCACCTCTTGAACGAGTCGTTTTCTCCATTCCTCTTTTTTCTAGTTCTGAAACATATTATGATAATATTTGCGTTATCAGCGTTGCTCATTAAGGAATACATTAGCGAATTCATAAAGACAGAATTAGCAGTAACGTTGGGCATCAACATGTTTTATTTCACCTTAACCGTGTATCTAGCGGCAAGGATACCTAACGAAATGGAGAATCTTCAAAGAATTTTAAATAAGATATACGAAGAAAATGCTCTTTGGTGCTATCAAGCTGAATATAGCTTATTATACAAGAGAATGAAGTTCTTGATGAAGAAAAAACCCATCGCTCTCTCCGTCGGGGGTTTTGCTGATTTGAAGAACAGTTTCATATTTGTAGTCTTTGGCAGCTTATTGTCTTACGGACTGATTGCAATACAAAATGTCTGACTTTTGAGGTTCCTTTAAAAAGAAGCAATTCTACTTACTGATAGGATGCTTTTCCTACTGAAACAAAATTTGATAGCATAGAAATATTTTAAAGATAATTGACTTTGGATTGACTGGAACACAGATGTATAGTTCAATTTATTTAGCAGTGAGAAAATAATCCGTATTAAGTTGAATAACAAAATCATTTGGTAGTCTAGTGACTTATGAAATGGCTGCATTAAAATTTTTTTATTCGATACTAAAAATACGAAGAAACAATCACCGGCAGCAGCAGATAAAGGATTTTGAGGTCCCTAAGACCTGTGTAGTTTCAAGGCCCCCAAGTTCTATAAAAAATTATTATTCACTAGTTGGTACCCGTCAAAACATGACGGCTAGATAGTAAATAAATGTATAAATACACAAATTATACTCAACACATCAATGCCAAATGTTGAAAATTATAATAATACGCAGAAACAAATTAATGTGTTTAAGCTGCCGCATGCTTAGCATGCTTATATCTAAAGCCAGATTTAAAAATGTCACTGAGCATGCGCAGAAAGCATTTTTTTTTAACTGTAAATTATCGCTAATTAAACAGAGCGAAATAAACAATTTCCACCAGGTTTAATCTTATATTTCACAAACATAATTATCATAAAAATAAAAATGGTAGAGAGAGAGATCTAGAGAGACTCCTCGAGATAAACGTGTTTATCATCAAAACATGCCACTGAGCATCCGCAGAAACAGTGAGTTTCTAAACACAGATTTAAGCATGCCACTGAGCATGCGCAGAAATCAATATTAAATTGTAAATTATCGCCAATTAATAGAAATTGCGGTTACAAAAACCAAATTTGACAAATCTACAGATTACAGTCTTTCGTTTAAGACCAAAATGAAGTAAATTGATGCAGTCGTTTTATCTCACGGTCTGCCCAAATAGTCGGCTTAGCGACTTAAATATATAGATTACTTAACATATTGTCTCTCGTTGAAATGGAAAATTTATTGGTCAGTTACTTAAAAGTAAAAACTTGTACTACGCCTTTTGTCGCTCGACAAACGGCAAACCGTCCATAAAAAGATGCTATGTTTATCTGGGGTTAAGATATGAACCACGATACATTTGCCAAAAAAATAATGAAAACTTATTTAAAGACAAGTAAAGAATTTTAATCTTCTGCATAAGTAAAAAGTATATTTCTTTTAAATTTATTTTAAAATAAGTTGATTTTTTTCTTTTTTTTTTGTTGGGGGGGGGGGGGGGAGAATACGGGAAAAAAATACAACATAACCATACTTTTATACCATAGGTGTATTTTAGAACAAATTTGGCCTGAAACTGAAAATGCGCTTTCTCACTCGATGGGTTAAAGAAACGTCTTTCCATTTTCTGCAACACGTGCAACACCACATTTCGTTGATAAGCGATGTTTCGTACTTCCATCTAAACTGTTTCATCAACAACAAAAGCAGAAGTTAGGGTGGGCTATTGCAAGTGAAATTTTTTTAATCCCCTTAGACAGAAATTCACAAGTGGAATGAATCAGGAAACTAGAAAATTTCTAAAGCAGCTAATACTCATCTTGAACCTTCCATTTAAAAAGCTTCCTTTTCCTGTCACGTGGGAATAGAAGCATTCAAAAATTTATGTTGACTTAGACACTATTTTTTTCTTTGTTAACTATATCATGCTATAAATTACAACCTTTAGGTGTAATTAATTGCTAAATGGCTGGCTTGGAGCTCCATAAGCACCTGTTGCGACTCCAGAACTTAAGCGACTAAGAAGAAATGATTTTTCTATTTCAGTTGGTGGCAATTAATTTAATGTTTCCAAGAAAGTGTTTCATCTATAATATGACATGAATATGACATGAATCACAACACATTTACACTAAATTTTTAGGGGAAACTAATGTAATGACTACTAAAGAATTTTAATCTACTGCGTGAGTAAAAAGTACACTCATGGACAAAAATTTAGCGCACCAAGAAGGAGTCGTCAAAATGAAACGAAATTTTACATACGTAATGACTACTTTGATATAAGTAAATGATAAGAAAATCAAAGAAAAAGGATAATTTATTTCAGAGAAAAAGGCAAAAGAACGGAGGAGTTAATACTCCGTTGGACCCCCTCTAGCGCGAATGCACGATGCGATACGATCGGGCATTGAATCATACAAGTTCTGTATGATGTCTTGAGACATTTCGTTCCATATTTGCTGTAACCTTGCCTCTAGTTCGTTCAAACTCGTGGGATGCCCAACTCGTCGTCCCAAATGATCCCAGATATGCTCGATTGGAGACAAATCTGGGGATCGGGCAGGCCAAGGAAGGGTAGTAACAGTGCGGAGACAGTCTTGTGACACCCTTGCCGTATGAGGTCGAGCATTGTCTTGTTGAAAAATGGCTCCTGGGAGCCGTTGTATGAGTGGCAACACATGTGGTTGCAGGATTTCATGAACATACCGCTGGGCTGTCATGGTGCCACGGAACAATACTAGGGGTGACCGTGTATTGTAGGCAATGGCACCCCATACCATCACACCAGCTGTGGGAGCGATGTGTCGCTGTACAGCAAAGGCAGGATTGAAGCGTTCACCACGGGCTCTCCACACACAACACGATTGTCATCACTGCCGAGATTGAATCTGGATTCGTCGCTAAAGACGACCTGGTTCCATTCCGCTGCAGTCCAGTTTCCTCGTGCGTGGCAAAACTCCAAACGGAGGAGTCGATGGGTGAGCGTCAAGGGCAGCACACGTAATGGGCTCCGCGATACCAACTGTCCTTCAGCCAGGCGCCTTCGTATGGTTCGAGAAGACACAGAGGCCCCTAGTGAAGGTGCTACCTGTGCCTGGATGGCGCCGATGAAGCAGTTGGCTGTACGCGTGCATTTCTTACGATGTGGCGGTCTTCTCGACGACTGGTCTGTCGAGGGCGTCCTGAGCCTGGTCTTCGTGTACATGACGTCTCTCGGGTCCACTGGTCCCAACACCTCCTCACAACACAATCAGAGCGGCCTAATTGACGAGCTACTCGCCTAGCTGACCACCCAGTTTCCATCATCCCGACGATTCTCCCCCTCTCAAACTGCGACAACTGCTTATATTGTCCTCGAACACGGCGTAATGGCATGTCTATCTCAGCTCTTCCTTTGTAAATGATTCAGCACAATCAAACAAGCTTCGTTTACCTGTTTTATATTCCACAGAGTACGATGTTCAACGCCCTCTACCGGCTATACGTAATGCGCAATCACGCTGCATTTCTAATCATTTGCATATCTCCCCGACATGTACCTTCATTGCAAGTTTCGTTACGATTCCGCAATTATTTCTTGGTGCGCTAATTTTTTTGTCCATGAGTGTATATTTCTTTCAAATTTATTTTTATCTAAGTTTTTTTTTTAAATACTCGAACAATAAATTCAACGTATCCAAGCATTTGTCTCATAGGTGTATTTTCGTACAAATTCGGCCTAAAGCAGAAAATGTTTTTTCTTACTCGATACTCAAGGGGGTAAATGATGTATTTCCATTTATTGTAAAACGTGCGACACTCCTTTACGTTGATAAGAGTAATTTAATACTTCCATCTAAACTGTTTCAACAACTGAAAAAGCAGCGGTGGGGTGGACCAAAGTGCCTGCAAGCTATTGGAAGTAAAACTTTCAGACGTCTAGTGTGTCTTCATTGTGTAAGCTCCAGTTGTCTTCTGTGGTCTATTGTTGGAACGGCGGCGACGGAAAAATCCACCGTGTGTGTAACGGGCTTAACACAGAAATTCACACGTGGGGTGCGTCAGGAAACGAAAAAGTTTTTCAACCCTCAGGAAATGGGTTTTAAAATACGATACTAACGAATTTTGGCTCGGTGTGTCTCTCTGTGAGGGCTTTATGTTTTCATTTTGAATTTTCCACTAGATTAGAAATTGGTAGACGAGTAATTTTCAATAAAATAAAATTCAATATTATCTTTCTCTGCTTATAACTGTAATGAATAAAATTTCTCTTTAAATTTTTATAAAGGCCAATGGCTATCGAGGGCATATCTGGTGACAGCAAGGAGGATTTGACTTTTGATATGGTCGAGAAGGATCTAGTACTTAACACTGTGGTTTCGCTTAAGTCAAATGTTTCCAAAGACCTGGCGAATGATTTATTGTAAAACACGGCAAAACTGTTTATTCTCTATAAAATGTAGTTTGTAACTACATTAACTACTAATTAAGATTAACTACTTTCGAATTGAGTAATTTTAAGTAATATAAAATTAATGTAATTTTTTGTTACTTAAAATTATAATTTTATAGTAAATATTTAATTTGAAATAAATTAATAAATGGAAATGACAATAAAGGGCATATCTTTTGAGAGCAGGAGGGAATGGACATCTGAGATGGTCGAGGAGGATCTAGTAGTTAATACTATGTTTATGCGTAAGACAAATGTTTCCAAAGATCTAGACACTGATGAATTGTAAAAAACGATAAAACTGTTTATCCTCTATAAAACATTGTTTCCTATACATAACATTAACTACTTTCGAATGCCCGGTTCTGCAACCATTTGAACCTGGTTTTTCGGTTCCAATAATTTCCCCGGGTACACGGTTCTGAAATCCCTAGTTGGTGTAATTATTTGCCACTGCCCACCGGTCACTCTGTCTCATTTGAAGTACAGTTTTATAGTCTTAATCGTATATGAGGAACTCTGAAGAAACAGTATCTGTAATAGAAACAAAAACGATGTTTTTTTAAACATCTGTACTTTAGATTTGAAGCGCCAGGTGATCGCCGAATGGCTAGGGCGCTGGCATTCGGTTCAGATCCTGTGGGTTCGAGTCTCACTGTTGGCATGGATGTTTGTAGCCGTTCGGAATCGGTTTTAAACTACAGGTCCCGGTCTAATTAGCCCTTGTCTAGCAAAAAGTTGACCGTAGTGCTCCAAACCAAACTAAACCAATTAAATTTGAAGCCTGCCGTAGTGAATAGTTAGTTATATAAAACACCATCAATGCAGAAAAGTATTTTCCAAGCTTCCCTCTTCTATCTTCTCATTCACTAACTTCTCGTATTATTGTATTAAAAGTAGAATAAGAAACGGTGAGTGTGTTACAGAAATGACATTATTTCAGCTAAATTAAAAAGTAAATTTTAAGCAACCGAGGAATAAAAACTTATGTACACTCTTTCCAGGAATAAATATGAAAGAACAATACTCTGTCTGTTTTCCCCACTTTCGGGAATTTTCACCTCGATAAGCATTCTCTAAATATTTCCCTATCGATCACATATATCCCATTACAAAGGTTCAAGTACCTATCGATTATTCAATTTTTTCGTAGTCGATATTTTTTATTCAAAATCCTATAATGTAGGTAATAGTCATTAAGCACATTCTATTTAAAAAGTCTCGTTATCCTTTCATATGTGAAAGCAAGCATTGAAAAATTTATATCGACGAAGACACAAATATTTTTTTCTTTGTTAACGCTCTCATGATATAAATTGAAACCTTTCTGCCTTTAATTAAAGCCATCTGTTGCGACTCCAGAGCTAAACCGACTAATAAGAAAAAATTTTCTATTGTACATGGTGGCAATAAATTAAATATTCTTACGAAAGCGTTTTACCTTTCTTTGCGGTTTTCTATTTCGATTTGTAACAAAATGAATAAAATTAACAAAAATCGTACATTAATTGTGAATTAATCGATGAACACTATCAAAATACACTAATGCCTGTTTTATCAGAAATTTTTAAGAGATAGGAAACAATATTCTATTCTAGTTTCTATGGAAACATCTACAGATAAAAAGTAGCAAACATGCAGCATTAAAATATTGCACTATAGGAACTCGAAATTCCCCATAACATACTCTAAACACATGGTTGAACATTCTTCACTTTAAATAGCAGGGCTTCTACGAAAGAGACCGGCACAATGAATAAGATTGTACATTAAAATTTTTCACTCCAAAATGTTTCTAAGAATTTTAAGTAACTGAGTTTGTGCTGTATTATAATGAGTATTATAGAACGACAAACCTAACTCATGGAGGAAAGGAAACAAGCCAGAAAGAGCTATGTACTAAGAAAAGTTATCAGCTGTTGAGAATGCATTACATACTAAA
The DNA here is from genome assembly GCA_907164885.2 of Dolomedes plantarius. Lineage (NCBI taxonomy): Eukaryota > Metazoa > Arthropoda > Arachnida > Araneae > Dolomedidae > Dolomedes > Dolomedes plantarius. The sequence goes on from OU015490.1 coordinate 74,492,679, forward strand.
TCTAAGATATTGTTATGACCAGAAACACATATTAAACAATGCATGTGCTTTCATACTCTTTGAAGAGATATTGTGGTAATTTCCAAAATATGTTATTGATCACCCTGTTCCACGGCTACAGGAGTGTTTCAGTTCAACAGAACTTTAAGTTTGAGGATGTTTAAGTTCGTTATTCAACTCTCAAAAGGAAAAAGTTTTAATCAACTGCAAACTGGTACAAGAGATAAACTCTAAAGAGATTCCGGGACAGATATCACTAAGTAAGCGATTTCAGAAAAAATGTTTGTATAATTCGTTCATAAATTATCTGATAAATAATAAATGTTGTTGAGGGTTCAATCAACGAAAATCGTGTAGGAAATTGCAAATATAGTTATCGATAATGTAAACCTCAATATCATATAAGGAAATTTTATAACTATACTTGAAATAATTGTGCAGTTATGAATATTTATTCATTATCACTATAAGAGCTTAGAAATCAAACAGATTTCACAGTAATAAATGGCGCATACTATTGCATACTTTCAATTTTCGATCATTGCAACATTTTGACTCTCGGCATATATTTAGAGGTGATACAGAATCCCTATGGCAGATGTTCATTTATCAACAGAAAAAGAGAACCTGCGAATTTTTTGGTTTCTTCTGCAAATTATGGGGATAAACTCTAACAATGAAAGAAAGAGACACAAAACACAGATACTCTTCTTTACTTTATTCACGATATCCGCATTATGCTCCCTACTGCTGTTTTCAAAACATTTCTTGTATGCGACGTCACATTCTACTTTGAATACACTTCTATCGATTACTGCCTCAATTCTTATGTATTTTTGTTTATTAAGGAAATCTAGCAAGCTTAAAATTCTGAGAAAAGAAATTTGCAGTTTTTCAAATGACAGAAAAACGAACGTTGTTCATCCAATAGCATACAGCCTAATCTGTATAATTATTATAACACAGTTTACGACCGCTTTTATTTCTTTAGTTTATCGTAAAGAAAGATTGAATACCTTCATTTTCTACTCGTTTGCAGATCCTCGTGTAAGGATTGCCACTGGTTTTATTACTTACATATTATATACTGCAATAAATAGGGTATTGCCTTTGGTACTAAACTGCGTTTTCTGGACAGTTTGTTATGAGTTGGAAAACATCATATCATCTATCAGACATAAAATACAAAGTAACAGAAGGGAAGTTTTCGACAAAACTCCGATGGATGTAGCGAGCAACTTATTGCAGAAGTGTTTTGCAGTATGGCATTCTACGCATCTCTTGAAAGAATCGTTTTCTTCATTCCTGTTTTTCTTAGTTCTGAAATATATTCTGATAATATTTACGTTGTCATCGTTGCTCATTAAGGAATACATTAACGAACTTTCAGAGATAGAAGTGGCAGTAACGTTGGGCTTCACCATGTTTTGTTTCACCATAACCGTGTATCTGGCGGCGAGGATACCTGACGAAATGGAGAGTCTCCAGAGGATTTTAAACAAGATATACGAAGAAAATGCTCTTCGGTGTCATCAACCTGAGTATAGCTTATTATACAAGAGAATGAAGTTCTTGATGAAGAAAAAACCCATTGTTCTCTCCGTCGGAGGTTTTGCTGATTTGAAGAAAAGTTTCATATTCGTCATTTTTGGTAGCTTATTGACTTACGGACTGATTGCAATACAAATCGTTTGAATTAGACTTTAGAGATACTCTGAAAAAGCAACCCATTCCACTTACTGCTGGGGTGTATTTCCTTATTGAAATAAAATTTGATGTCGTAAAAAAGTTTGAAAGATAATTGACTTGACTGGATTGGATTGACTGGAACACAAAATGTTTAGTTCAGTATTTTTAGCAGTGACATAAAAATTCGTATTATGTTCAATATCACAAAAATTTGGTAGCTGATTGACTTATAGAATGGGTCGCAGTATAAAACGTTTGAATGCGTTACTAAAGATACCAAGAAATATCAGGCGGCAGTGGCAGATTAAGCATTTGAGACCCCGAAGCGCACACTACTTTGCGGCTCGCTTGTTTTGAAAACTGTTGATATATATTATGTATTACTTAAGATATTGTCTCATGTCAAAAAGAAACTTTATTGCTCAGTTAGTAAATAGTAAAAATTTGTCCTTTGCTGTTTGTTGATCGACAAACGGGAAACAATCCATATAAATCTGGTATCTTTTCCTGGGTGTCTCACAATGCATCTCTTTGAAGCTGCTAACTGTCGGAAGTTCCTGACTGTCTTCTTGCGTCCGTGCTACGGATTGCAGAACTGGACTAAAAATTCAGAACCTGGTTTCGATTCTCTTGTTTTTTCCAGAACCGGGTATCTGGGTATTATCCTGGTTTGAATATGGAATTAATCATAAATATTATAAAAATCTAATGTAAAGACTAGAAAAGAATTTTGATTTACTGTGTATGTAAAAGGTATATTTCTTCTGAATATATATTAATTTAAGCTTTTTTACTAAATACGCGACCGAAAAATTAAACATATCCATGCTTATGTCACATAGGCGTATTTTCGTACACATTTGGCCTGAATCAGAAAACGCTCGCTCTTGTTACTCGATACTTGAAGGGGTAAATAATCTATTTATATTTCCTGTAAGACGGGCAACAATCCTTTCGCTGATAATTTCGTATTTTCATATTCACCATTTCAATAACAACAAAACAATGGTTGAGATTAGCTTAAAGTGGCTATTGCAAGTAAAACTTAGAATTTCCTTACACAGAAATTATCACGCGGGGTGAGTCAGGAAACGAGAAAATTTATTCTACATCGAAAAGGAATTTTAATTCGGTAGGGATGACGTGGATAAACGTTAAAGAGTCTAATGAATATTTTCCATCAAAACCCTCTAAAAATGGGTTCTTAAACCCGATGTTAATAAATCCTGGTGAATCCCCTTTCGAAAGATCTAGATAGTGATAAATTGTACGGTACTGTTTATCTATATATATAAAACAGTTCCGTAACTGACTGACTGCCAGATAACGCACAGACCAAACCGCTGGACCTAAAGGGCTGAAATTTTACATGGCGATTCTTATAGTGTGAGGGGTGCACTAAGAAATATTTTTGAAAATTTCTTCTTAAATTTTTTTAAATTAAATTTTTAAGCTGTTTTTGTAACTTTTTTTAAGTTTGCATTTAAAATAATAATCTGAGGGTTATAAAATTTATATTACGAGAAAGATCATAAAAATTCCTTTAAAATGAAATCTTTTTCGAATCTTTACCTCCATTTTCTGGTTTTTGGTGAATTTTTAAAAATTAATTCTTAGAATTTAATTTATTAAATGCTGATCACGTGATTTCTTTTCTTTTTGTGATACTTTAAACTAATTTTGAGTCACATGCATAACAACGAAATAAATTGACACTTTTTTCCCTTGCTAATGCGGCAGATGATTGGACATTGACCAAAAAAATATTAAAATGCAGTAAAAGAAATGTTCCTCACACTGTTTTATATTAACTGTACTATATTATTTAGTATGTTCTATTAGATTAAATTTGAATATTTTCTTCTACATTATTTTGTCTATAAAAATATCCGTTGCGATTTTTTTATAAATATATATATTTGTGGTATTAATTGCATACATTGAACGTTGTATTCATTATAAATACTTAATTTTTTTGCATTAATTGCATATATTGACCAATGTATTTAATTTGAATGTACTCCGTAGCGAATCACGGGTATTCAGTTAGTCCTCTATAAAATGTAGTTTTATAAACCCAAGATTAACTACTTTCGAAAGCCCGGTTTTACAACCATTTGAACCGGGATTTTCCGGTACCAATAATTTCCATTGGTACATGGTTCTGCAATCCCTAATCAGTGCGATGATCCGCCACTGCCCACCGGTCTTTCTGCCTAATTTCAAGAACAGTTGTATGATTTTAATCGAATGGGAGGAACTCTGAAGAAACAGAATCTGTGTAATAGAATCAAAAATAATGTTTTGTCCGAAACATTTTTTTATTTTTCACGTGAGGCCTGCCATAGTCTGTAGTTTGTGAAATAAAGCACCATCAAGCCAAAAAGTGTTTGCCAAAAATTCTATTTTTTTTTCATCATCAGACTTCTATTATCTCATTTACTAACTCATCGTATTACGGTATGAAAAAAAGAACGAGAAACGGTGAGCGTCGTACAAAAATACCATTATTTCAGCGACATTAAAAAGTGAATTTTTAGCAACCCAAAGAATGAAATCTTGAGTAAATTCTTTCCTTGAATGAATATGATAAAATAATACCTTTTTTTTCACCTTTCAGGAGAAGCCATCTAGATAAGTATTCTCTAAATATTTCCTTCATTATTGACCCGATGTTGCACATTACATAAATCCATGATTCTATCGATTATTCAACTTTTTCGTAGTCGATATTTTTAATATAAATATTATAATGCAGCTAATATTCATTTCGCACTTTGTATTTCAAAAGCTTCCTTTTCCTTACATATGTGAATTCAAGCATTCAAAAATTTATGTCGACAAAGTCATTTTTTTCTTTGTTAACTGTATCATGATGTAAATTAAAACCTTTAGATTCAATAAATTATTAATTTGCTGGTTTGGAACTTCACGGCCATCTATTGCAACAACAGATATAAACCGACCAAGTCAAAAGAATTGTTCTGTATCACTTGGTGGCGATTAATTTAATGTTCCCCTGAAAGTGTTTCGACACTGTTTGGTCCAAATCGAAATAGAAAATACCAAACAGTGTCGAAACACTTTCGGAGGAACTTTAGAAAGATCATATCTTTAACAAAGATCATATCTTTAGAAAACCTTTAAGTGTATTTTTTATTATAATATTTTTATATTTTTATAAACATTATTCTCTTAGTTCTTTATTCATGCCCAATGGAGACTGTTAAAACATTCTAATACCTTATTTATCAGAGAATGTTTTTAAAGAGATATGAAACAATATTCTTCTTTTTAAAATTCAGTTTCTAAAGTAACATCTGAAAATTATAACTAACAAGTATTCAGTATTAAAATACATGATCAGGGGGACTGAAAAATTCCAAAATCAGAATCTAAAGACATGTTTGAACATTCTTCAGATCAAAAATAATTGCTTCTAAGCAAAACACCGGTGCAATACTACAAGGAGTGACATTGATTTTTTTCATTTGAAAATGTTTTCTACTTTTAAAGTTACTGGGTTTGTATTGTATTATAATGATTAACATAAAACGAGAAAACCTAAATCCTGTACCAACGGAAAGTTGTTGTTGTTGTTTACAATCCCCTGGGTGTTGAAAAGCCTACACCAAGTCCACAGAACGTAGGTTCTAGTGATGCGACATCGATATCAAAACATCGATATTCAATATTAAAACATCGATATTCAATATTAAAACATCGATGCTAATAAAACATCGCCCAAAAACCATCGATGTTTTTAAACATCGATGTTTTAGAACATCCATGTTTTGTTGTTGTTGTTGTAGCCGATGCCCCTTGACCGACATGTAGCATCAGGTCAAGTCCCGAAGGCTATGGGCGATGAAGGTGCGGCTCCGGTTTTTAATAGCACCGCAAGGGTTGGAGTCCGACTTGACTAAATGACCGGTCCCGTAATTTTGAACCGAGCCAAGTGACGAGACCGGAACACTTGACCCCGCACCTCCAGAGGTAAATTTGAGAACATGGAGGACATTGTAGCCACGCCCTATTTTACGTGCCCCAGCCACCATTAGTGAACACGGCGGTAGATTTGCAGCGACGAGCCTCGAACCAGGGACGTTCAGATCACTGGCCCGCTGCTCTTGCCAACCGGGCTACCGCGCCCTTCCCATGTTTTAAAACTGGTTTAGTAATCTCTAACATTAATGTTACTTCCGTTAGTCGTGATGGGAGGGGGTGATTTAATTTTACTCTCTGATTGGGCAGACACAAATGACAAAAACTTGGTTGCTTTGGGCTACATTGATGACTCAAAATTCTCGTTGTAAATACCGCCATGTTTTGCCTTCAAATGTCCAGATAAATTCGTGGTATTGCCAGAAGTTTTGAGGGACTTAAGGCAAATATTGCATTTCGCCAATTTGTCAGAGGTTTTGTAAAAATATTTCCAAACGGTACTTTTGTTAGGCATCTTACTAATAATATTAACGTCAACTTATATACTAAAACCAGCACAAAACAAAGACTTAAATGGATGCACTCGTGTATATACTATTTGCAAAATAAAACCCCAAGGAAGGTTCTGGAGTGTCGGGAACATTCCGAGCGCTCTGATTGGTTCATTGGTTGTTAATTGCCATTTGTCTATTTGCTAAGGAATCATTCCCCCTTTTGTATTCGTCCTTTTCAGAATTCAGACTTACATTTACTGAGTGTGAAAATTATGCTACGTGGAAAATTTTTTTAATCACGGTACTTTTTCATTAAAAAAAATCATCGAGACAACGTAAAACATCGAGCACAAAACATCGATGTTAAAAAAAAAACATCGGCTTCAATAAATCGATGTTTTGAAAACATCGACATCGATGTCGCATCCCTAGTAGGTTCCTGGCGAAGGGTAGTAAACGGCTTCACTTTAAGTGAAGTACCACTAGGGCTGAAATATGACTTGACCTCGAAGAACATCGATCCCGTAATATTGAACCGAGTCAAGTGACGAGACCGGAACACTTGACTTCGCCTCTCCAGAGGTATTTTGGGAACTTGGAAGACATTGCAGTTATGACAGATTTTTCCGTGCACCAACCGCCATTAGTGTACACCTCGGGGGTTTTGTAAGTGGCGGGCTTCGAATCAGCGACGTTCAGATCACTCGCCCATAGCCCTTGTCAACCGAGCTACCGCGCCCCCAAAGGAAAGTAAATGGAACAAACAATGCCCTGAAAAAAATTTCAGGTGTTGCCTACAAAATGTCAGAAAATGTTATAATTAGATACAAATATTAAAGTATATATGCACCATTAAATTCTCTGAAGAGTTTTTGCTATAATTTCGAGGATGTGTTACTGTGCACCCTCATCCACGGCTACAAATAGGCTTCTGTTTACCAGAATTTTAAGATTTGAGGATATTTAATTTCATTTTACATCTCTCTAAACGAATAAGTTTATATCAACTGAAATCTGTTACTAAAGAAAATTTCTAAAGTGAATCGATTAGAGATGTCAGTAAAGGAGAAATTTCCAAAAGGATGTTTATTTAATTTGTTTATGAATACTTTTATAAATATGAAGTGTTGTTCAGAGATGAATCAAAGAAAATTGTATATAAATATTTTACAAATATCGTTATTAATTTAAGTCTCAATATTGTAACTATTGGGGAATAGGGAATTAGGAACATTTTAAAATCATATTTAACATTCTTGTGTTACTATGAATGTTTACCCAATATCAATATAAGATCTAGAAAATGAAGCACTGTTCATTCTATTAATCGGTGAATACTTTGCTTTACTTTCCACTTTACAATCGGTGCAACATTTTGACCCTAGACAGATAATCAAAAGTTATACAGAATCACCATGGCAGATATACATTTATCAACACCAAAAAAAAAAAATAACTGCGAGTTTTTTGGTTTCTACTTCAAACTGTGGGGATTAAATTTAACAATGCAAGATAAAGAGACAAAACCTAGATTCTTTCCATTAATTTTATCACGATATCCGCATCATGCTCCCTCTCACTTATTTTAATACGGTTAGGGCCTGTTCACTTAGGGATCCGGTAGTGAAAGCGTAAAAGGAAAGATGGTGCTGAGACGGAAATAAACCAATCATAGGCGTTAAAAATTTCGTTGCTAATCGTTTGGAGGTTTGTCATTGGTTAAATATACAGGGTGTCTATAAAAGAACTCCGGGGTTTTGAGGCAAAATATTTTAATGAAATAAAAACATACATACATGTTTTATACATGACTGAAAAGCTTACATTTTCAAGTTTTTTTTTAACACTTAGTAAAGTTCTATATGAGCCCCGTTAGTGGCACGGCAGACGTCTAAACGGTATTCTACCTCTTCCCATGACGTAGTCTTTTATGAAGTACCTTACCGACAGTTGATCTTGGTAACCCCAACTCCAGGCTGCGTCTTGTCAACGATTTCTTAGGGCTTCGAAGGCATGAAGCTCGGATTCTGTCCACTTTCTCTTGAGACACACTCGGCCTACCCGGCGACTTTTGCTTCAAAACACTTCCTGTTTCCTTAAATGCACTGAACCATTGACGAATGGTTTTGTCAGAAGGCGGGTTAACACCATAGTTACGTCGAAAGTTTCTTTGTACGGTAACTACAGACTTCGTTTCTATGAGCCAAATAACACATTGAGCCTTTTGTTGCGGAGTCGCCATCATTTCAAATTTCGCGACGTCATTTCAAGGTCAACGCCCTGCAGCGCCGCCAACAGTTGATACAAACATTCCCAATTGGTATGAGTAAAACTTTTTGAGCAACTCTTTTCAGAGAAATCGACTAAATTTTGCTATCTTTTATAGTTAGTGAGATATGAATTTTTAAAACCCCGGAGTTCTTTTATAGACACCCTGTATTTCAATGCTTTCACGCTTCCGCTATCGGACTCCAATGTGAACAATCCCTTATTGTATACTAAACGGATATATATTACATCGACTGCTCTTCTACCGTTTTCAGCCTCAGTTTTTATGTACATTTGTCTATTAAGGAAAACTGGTAAGTTTGAAATACTGTGAATACTGTGAAAAAACTGAAAGAATTTTGATTTTTAAATGGCAGAAAAGTGAACTTATTTTACTAAATTAATGTGTTGCATCATATTATTGACAATAACAAAATAGTTGGCAATGCCATTTTTCTATTTAATTTGTTACGAAGTGTTATGGGATCACTTTTGAAGATCCTCGTGCAACGATTGCTTCAGATTTCATAACTTAAAATACGTAAAATTATCAGTGGGAAAATATCATATCATCCATCAGACATAAAATACGTTGCAACGGAAGAAAATTTTTCTACAACACTCAGATGGATCTTGCAAGCAACTTATTGCAGAAGTATTTTGCAGTATGGCATTGTAAGCACCTCTTGAAGGAATCGTTTTCTTCATTCCTGTTTTTCTTAGATCTGAAATATATTCTGATAATATTTATGTTGTCAGCGTCGATCATAAATAATTAGACTAATGATTTTACTACGGCACAAATAGCAGTAATGTTGGGTCTCAACATGTTTTATTTCACCGTAACCGTATATCTCTCGACGAGGATACTTCAAGAAATGAAGGATCTGCAAAGGATTTTAAATACGATTTATGAAGAAAATGCCTTTTAAAGTCATCAATCTAAAACAGCTTATTACAGAAGAGAGTGAAATTCTTGGGGAAGAAAAACCCATCGTTCTCTCCGAGGGTTTTGCTAATTTGAAGAAAAATTTATATTCTTAAATCTTTGGTAGCTTACTGTCTTACGGACTGACTGCAATACAAAATGTCTGACTTTTGGGGAACTCTAAAAAACAACGCATTCCACTTAATGCTGGAATGTTTTTCTTGTTCAAATAAAATTTGATAAGATAGAAAAGTTTTAAAAATAATTGACTTCGGATTGACTGGAACACAATACATTAAATTCAGTTTCTTTTGTTGTGAAATAAAAACCCGTATTAAGTACAATATTAAAAACATTTTGCAGCTTATTGACTTGTGGAAAGGGTTCAATAAAAAATTTTGAATCTGGAACTAACTATACGAAGAAACATCTCTCGCAGTGGCGGATAAAGCATTTGGAAGCCCCAGAGCAGTCTACTTTCGTGGTCCCCCTATTCGGAATATTATTAATTATTTAAAATAATGTGTCGTGTCAAAAATGAAACTTTATTGGCCTGTTATTAAATAGTAAAAGCGTGTGCTACCCCATTTGTCACTCGACTATTGGCAAAATGTCTCTATAAAGGTGGAATCTTTGCCTGAGATTCTCAGAATGTATCTCTTTGAAGTCGCTAACTGTCGGAGCCCCCTGACAACCGAAAGCCCCAAGAGCGGGCTTCTTGTGTCCATACTAAGGATTGAAGAATCGGACAGATATTCAAAACATGGTTTCGGTTCTCAAGTTTTTTTTACAAGAACCGGATTCCCGGGTATTTCACTTTTTGAATATGATATGAATCACAAAAAAATTCTATTTAATATTAAAGAAAACTGATGTAAAGACTATAAAGAATTTTAGTTTAGTTTAAATTTATTTTGACTTATTAAATTTATTTTGACGTAAGTCTTTTGGAAATACGCGAGCAAAACATAAAACGCATCCATACTTATATCACACAGGAATATTTTCGTACATATTTGGCCTGAAGCAGAAAATGATCTGTCACACTAGATAATCGAGGGGACAATTAATGTATCTATATTTAACACGATAATGCATCAATCTTAACACGAGCAACAAACGATCTATATCGTTCATAAGCATCTTTTGAAATTTTCCATCTAAACTGTTTAAACAAATATAAAAACAGCAATGGGGTAGGCAAAAGTAGCTATTGCAAGCAAAACATTCAATCCCTTTACACAGAAGTTCATATGCAGGTTGAGTCAGGTAACGAGAAAATTTCATGAACCCGTGGATGGGTATTTTAATTCATTTCGGATGACGTAAAAAATGGTTAAAAAGTCTAATGACATCTTTTCCCTCAAAACCCTCAGGAAATGGTTTCTAATACAAGATACTAATAAATTCTGTCTCATTTTCATCTTTGTGAGAAACTCATGTTTTAATTTTCAATATTCCACTATAGATTAGCAATTCATCGAAGACTACATAGGGAAATTTTAAATTATATAATTTTTTTATAACTCTAATAAAAAAATTATCTTGATAAATTAATATGAAAAAAATTAATCAAAACATATGACACTCGAGCTCATCTCTTCTGATAGCAGGAGGGAATGGATATCTGAGATTGTTGAGGAGGATCTAGTAGTTAATATTATGTTTAAGCTTAAGACAAATGTTTCCAAAGATCTAGACAGTGATAAATTGTATTTTGTAAATCTGTTTTATCTTCTTCAAAACATTGCTTCCTAAACATAACATTAACTACTTTCGAATACCCGGTTCTGCAACCATTTGAACACAGTTTTTGCATTTCAATAATTTCCCCGGGTAAAAGGGTCTGCAATCCCTGGTCTATGCAATAATCCGTCACTGCCCATCGGTAACTCTGCCTAGTTTCAAGAACAGTTTTATATCCGTAATCGTATATGAGGAACGTTGAAAAAACTGCATCTGAAATAGAATCAAAAACGATATTTTTTTCTGAAACATCTGTATTTTAGATGTGAAGCCTGCCATGGTATATAGGCCCCGTTTACAGGGCATATATACTATGTAAAAGGGGTCTAATGTTATATAGGCCATATGAAACAGGACAAATGATGTTTGGAAACATTTGTCTGTTTATATTTTATCCCGACAATATTTAGTTTGTAACGAAAAATTATGGGATACCTTCAACCTTTACTCTTTTGTAGATCCTCGTGTGCGGATTGCTATCAGTTTTTTTACATATTATACACAGTAATAAATAGTATATTGCCTCTGGTCCTGAACTGCGCTGTTTGTAATCAGTGGGAAAACATCATGTCATCCATCAGACGAAAAATACAAAGTAATGTAAGGAAATTTTTCTACAACACTCAGATGAATGTAGTGAGCTGCTAATTGCAGAAGTTTTTTACACACCTCTTGAACGAGTCGTTTTCTTCATTCCTCTTTTTATACAGTTCTGAAAAATATTATGATAATATTTATGCTGTCGCGTTGCTCATTAAGGAATACATTAACGTATTTGTAAAGACAGAAACGGCAGTAACGTTTCTTCTCAACGTGTTTTATTTCACCTCAACCGTGTATCTTTCGGCGAGGATATCTGATGAAATGGAAAATACTTTTGAAATAGAATTTGCTAGCATAGAAAAATTTTAAAGATAATAGACTTTGAATTGACTGGAATACTATACATTTAGTGCAATTTGTAATGGGATAAAAACGCATATTTAACTTAATATCAAAAAAAATTTTCAGGTAGTTTCTTCTAACGAACCTCCCACGGGTTATTCACGTAGGAATACTTATCATTGCTTACCTTTTTTTCTACAATAAAATTCCTACATACGAAGAGAAGGATGAGTGATAAACCTATGCAGAATAAGTCGATGGTAAGAAAAATAAGTTACATATGTCAGAAAATCGGGGGTAATGTTTCGTGTAAATGTCAAATGAATAAATGAGTTTCCCATAGTATTCGGATAGTTCGAAGGAACCATATCTAAATTAAACTGATGTGTCAGGAAATCGGATGCCTTTTCGATGCGTTTTGCATCTACACTGGTGTAAGAAATTAGGAGAATTTGCAGACTTGGTCGATTATCTCTAGAACTACTGTACCGATTTTAATGAAATTTGATATGAACATACGTTGATACAATACAAAACAAATGACCATTCAATAATTGTAATACATACGCATCATCGTGCGTAACACTCGTTGGAGTCGGAAGGTGTCAAACAGCTGTTGTAGAATAAACAACACCTCGGCGAATTTCTTGGTGTTATTTTGCAGCAATCGGTTAATTTCAAATTGTAACCATAAAAATGAGTAACCGCCAACGCTTAGTTGATGAAATGAGTAGGCGAATTGTGGGGAGGCTAGAAGCAGACCAATCTGAAATCCAAATTTGTTGAGAGTTCAATTTAACGCCCAGAGTCGTGTGTAACTTATGGAAACAGTTCCAGGATACCGGATCCATCGAGAGAAAGCCTAGGCAAGGTCGTCCAAGAGCCACGATGGCCAAAAAAGATCCCCATTTGTCGATTATAGCGAGGCGTAACAGGAGAGCTACAGCTTCTCAGCTCTCTCGTGACTTGTATGCAGCCGCAGGAACCCGTGTATCAAGGGTGAATGTTTCCAAAAAACTTCATGAGAGAGGGTTGTTTGCAAGAAGACCTGCTGTTTGCATCCCGCTCACTTCTACGAACAGGAGAATCCATTTATCATGGTGCAGAGAGAATAGAGATTGGAGTATGGATCAATGGGCGACCGTTCTCTTCACTGATGAGTCCCGGTTCAGCGTAAACACCGATTCTCGCCGTACGTTCATATGGAGAGAACCAGGGACCCGCTACTCCCCCACCCCAATGTCCGTGAAATCGACCATTATGGCGGAGGAGGTTTAATGGTCTGGGCAGGCATCATGTTGGATGGCCGCACACCTGTCCATGTCTTTGAAAGAGGCACTGTGACTGGTGTGAGGTATAGGGATGATGTGTTGGAGCCCTATGTTTGCCTTTTCAGGGATGCAGTTGGCCCTGAGTTCATTTTAATGGACGATAACGCGAGGCCACATAGAACTCTTCTGGTCGACGAATTTCTAGGAGTGAGGATATTCGCCGGATGGATTGGTCAGCCAGATCTCCAGACCTTAACCCTATATAGCATGTCTGTGACGCTCTACGGAGGGCAATTGCAACTTGCAACCCTCCTCAAAGAACCATCCAGGTAATGAAAATAGCGTTGCTGAACGAGTGGGACCAATTGCCACAGGAAATGATAAACTGCCATATTTCAAGTATAAAATCACGCTGCGAGACCTGTATATCTGTAAAATGGGACCATACCCCCTATTAACCCATCTATTAACTCATTTTTTTTTTATTCTGCAACCGCTATTTCAAACATTCCGACTCCAACGAGTGTTACGCACGATCATGCATGTGTATTACAATTATTGAAAGGTTATTTGTTTTGTATTGTATCAATGTATGTACAAATGAAATTTCATTAAAATCGGTACAGTAGCTCTAGAGATAATCGACCAAGTCTACAAATTCTCTTAATTTCTTACACCAGTGTATATGAAATTCACCCATCATGATGATCGGCACATTGGCATCAATATCAAACTCTTCATCTATAAGAAAAATTGATTCGGAATATTTCATGAGCGCACTAAAGAGAAATAATTTTAGATCGGCTGAATTAACTGTTGGGTGTATACAGGGTTCCCATCTATGTATATCCGTTACACACTTCTAAAAGGTGACAGCTTAGGCCATAAAATTGGTGTCTAGGTTTAGTAAAAAGACTACTCGATGATACAACTTGCGCTACTCGATGATACAACTTACAACACCATCTATCAGCAAATTTTGGAATTAGTGTTTTATCTCAAAAGCGGTACGAGATACGGGGAAAAAGTCAGTTACAAATTTGTTCATCATAATCGACTTACTAAGAAAAGACACCTTCCGTACATTAATAATTAAAACAGAATGTAGAAAATGAACATTTGTTTGGTTACGATTTTGAAAATTGTCATGTCATAAAGAGTGGAAGAAAGAAACTGAGACACTTCCCTATCTTCAGGATCATTTATTTATGTTGCTGAAAATGCTCTCCATTAGCTACTATATACTTTTGCGGGCTTGTGATGGCCCAGTGGTACAGCGCGCTGGTTTTCGGTGCTCAGGGTGCTCGGACCGAATCCTGGCGTCGCGCCTCGAAAAATGCCTCCGTTCGTGTCGTCCCATCATAGGGGGTAATGCTATCCGCCTATATGGTGTCCCTACGATAAAATGGTCAGTAAAATTGTGGCGTGGTATAGGCGAATGTTTGACAACAAGTGCCTCCGCATTGGAAAAAAAAAATATATATATATATATATATATATATATATATATATACATATATATTTACATACATTTGCACACTGGACCTCCGTGAGGTGGTCTTTATGTCATATTCCATTCTCTTTTTTTTTTTGGTCATTTATGATTACTTAGATCATTGATAAATTTTATAGATGGATGCTCACTAAGTACCATGTGCTAAGTTTATTAATCATATGTTATGTTCAAAAATGGTCTGTAAACCAATTACTGTGATTAATTGTAGACACTAATTGCTATGATTTCTTTTTCTTGTCTTTAAGACAAAATAGGGAGATAAACTTTAAATTTGGCCAACTCAACAAAGAGTTTAATGGCGTGATCGTATAGCATTTTTTCTTTAAAAAAATAGACCGGCTAAAATGATAATATGGTGATATGACAAGAAAACCAACTCAAAACGATAGAATTCTAGGTTAGAGGCAACAACAATTTTATTAGATTTAACCACATATAAAATATCCATTAATCTTATTAACGAAGCCTCATTAATTTACATTTTTAACAATTGAATATTTACAACATACATTTTTTCACTAGAGGTGGCTGGTGACACATTATTACTCCCTATTATCTTAAATGAGCTCAAAAAATAGTTATAATTAAAATGCATATTACCTAAGCCGGCTGTATTCTAACTAAAAAAAAGTTAGAAGTTGAAAAGGGAAAGAAAGGTGAGATAGAAAGAAATAGACAGAGGCATGCCCCGTGATGATAAGCTGTGACTACATCATTACGTCCTCCAGGCCTTCCATGCAGTCGGCGGATGGTTCATCTCTCTCGCTGGGACGCTGAACTAGGCGGGCATCATCAGTCATGGGGGAGGCGCAAGAGAAGCAACTGCCCTGCCCAAGCAGAGCAGACCGCAGGGAGAGTGTCTCCTCTAGAAGAGTGAACTCCAACGCAAAACTTTTTTTTCTCTAAGAACCTCCGCACGCGAAGCCGGGCAACGAAAAGGAGTTCCTGTGCGTGCCGAGGCCCTTGGGTACGACACTCGGTAAAACTGGGAGCATTGTTTATCCAACTTGTTGTTTCCAGCCATATTATTTTTTTCTGCAACAAAACTTGGCTTTTTATTAGCTTTCTTTTTTCGTTTAATTTATTTCGCTGCGAACGTTGCCGGCACCCATCGCTGTATCCA
Source organism: Dolomedes plantarius (assembly GCA_907164885.2). NCBI lineage: Eukaryota > Metazoa > Arthropoda > Arachnida > Araneae > Dolomedidae > Dolomedes > Dolomedes plantarius. Next base: position 74,508,544 of record OU015490.1, read on the forward strand.
TCCGAGTGCAGGGCCGGTGCTCCTGGGAGAGGTGCAGGGAGCCTGTGCTTCTGTGGGAATCATCAACATTCCTTTGGGCTGGTTTCGATATTGCCTTCCCCCTCAAGTGGGGATCAAGCAACGCACGCTCGACCCGAAATGGCAAAACAAGATGTATCGGATTTCTGCATAGCAACCGCAAGACAGGAGTTAGTTAAAGAATTGTAGGATTTTACGGGACTAAGAAATAGAAAGAGGGATATTTACATTTCTATTTTAAGATTTAAATCAGTCACCAGCCCACCAAACACTGAACCTAAGCCACCACCTTACATATTTTTACTGAAGTGCGATTATATATTGCACATACATCTTCATCAGTAGATACAAATTTCTAAACTTAAAAATATACATCACTTGAACACGTTACGGGCCCTCAATTATCATAACATTTACGAGCTTCGCTCGCGTTTCACGACGCCATTTGATTGGTCACGAGTTGAAAATCATGACCAATCAAATGTTCATTTTTTACATTCTGCTTTGATTATTAATGTTCGCAAGGTGTCTTTTCTTACTAAATCGATGATGTTGAACAACTTTGTTATTGACTGTTTTCCCGTATCTTGTACCGTTTTTGAGATAATAACGCTAATTCCAAAATTTGCGGAGAGATGGCGTTGTAAATTGTCTCATCGAGTATCTCATAGCCTTTTTACTATACCTAGACACCAACTTTATAGTCTAAGATGTCACCGTATAGAATTTCAGGGGGGGGGGAGGTAACGAATATAGTTGGGAACCCTGTATTTCCATAAAAACACTTTGGAAATGAATTCTAAAACCCGATGTAAACAAATTCTGGATCACTTTTTTTCTCTGTAAAGTTTCATGTTTGTATTTTCAATTAGCTATTAGGATAGAAATCCGTATAACGCTACATTATTTAATTTTAAATAACAAAAAATACAATATATTTTTTCTGCTTTTAACTGTAATAAATATAATTTTTCTCGAAAATTTAATACGAAACAAATTAATAAAAGCAAACGACAGTCGAGTGCATATATTCCGACAGCCGGAGGGAATTGTCTTGTGTGATGGGGGAGGAGCATCTATTAGTTTCTGCCATGTTTACGCTTAAGACAAATGTTTCCAGAGATTTAGAGAGTGATAAATTGTAAAACATGGTAAAACTGATTATCCTATATAAAATGTTCTTTTTTAAACCTAAGATTAACAACTTTCGAATGCCCGGTTCTACAACCGAAGAAACAGAACTTTTAAGTTCCTATAATTTCCCCTGGTACACGGTTCTACAAACCCTGGTCTGTGCGATGATCCGCCACTGACCACGGGTCACTCTGTCTAATTTCAAGTACAGATTTATGTTCTTTACCTATTTGAGAAACAAAATAGGTAAAGAACGGTATCTGAAATAGAAACAAAAATACGGTTTGTATAGAACAACTGTATTTTAGACGTGAGGCCTCCCGTAGTCCATAGTTTGGGGAATAAAGCACCACCAATCCAAAAAGTGTTTTCCGAAAATTAAATTTTTCTTTTATTTTTAACTAGCTGAAAACCCGCACTTCGCTACGGAATACATTCAAATTAAATACAACGGTCAATGTATGCAATTAATGCCAAAAAAAAAATATATATATATATTAATATATATATACATATAAATATATATATATATATATATATAATATATATATATATATTATATATATATATATATATATATTATATATATATTAATATATATATACATATATATATATATATATCTATATATCTATATATCTATATATATATATATATATATATATATATATATATATATATATATATATATATATAAATGAATGTTTGTTTGTTCGCATTTTATGCGCTGCTGTACCGTTCATCCAATTGCGATGAAACTTGGTCAACTTATTGCTCGAACTTTCGCGAAGGTTATAGACTATTTTCATCCAGCTACGACGTTCCACTCCTGAATTATGTTAGAACAAGTTTCCGTGGTATCAACGGATATTTTTGTTCAAAGCCATTGTAACATTTCATTGTTGCCAATTAAATTATAACATTTTTCGTAAAAATAAATAGACATGAATTAAAAACGTCATTTTTTTCATATATTGGCGCATGCAAGAACGAATTTGATATATTATTTTCATATACGTTGTAACGCCGGAATATTTCTTTTTAAAAATGAAAATATAAGAATGGAAAGTCATTCATTTTCAATGAATGTGTTATCTATCCATTTCATGAATTGAAAGTATCCCAAGCTACCTGTTCAAACTCAAATATACTGAAGGACACGTTCACTTAGCTAGAAACACGTGCGTTTAGCCTTTACGTGATGATTTATATAACTGAAGTGACATTGAAGCATCGCATATGATTTAGTTTTGAGAAAGAATTACAAACATGAAATACGGGTACATACTTTTTCTATAATAATTATCAGATTTGCTGTGTTTTAATATTGAATGTGATCTCAATCCAGTTAAACATTGTTGATTCTTTTTCTATAATAATAAATCCATTCAAACGTTATTGACTAGCTGTAAATTAATGCTTTAAAATGCCCAAAAAGAGAAGAGCAACTTTTAATCCTACAGAAGTAAGGGCAAAATGTCAAAGATTGTTGAGAAATGAGCAATGTGATGAAAAAAAAACAGAAGAGCGCGAAGCCAACAGAATTCGAAATGCAGTTAGATGCGCACAAGAATCTGAAGAAAAAACATTCCCAAGAGCTCGAAGGAAACAGAATTGGAATTGTAGTGATCCGAAGCAGTGAGACGGATGAAGAAACTTTTAACGCGTCGACAATACGATCGTCTTCAAGCTTCAACATCGAAAGGAGAGGAAAGCGATGAACAACGACAGCACCGACAACAAGCTAATGCTATTTGCTACCACAAAAGAATTTTAGCGAAAACTTTAGGACATCATAACATGAGGCTAATCATTGAAAAAAAAACAGAAACTGAATCCTGAAGCCGGATAATACGTCTAGTATATGTATAATAAATACGACGATCTATGTATACAATTGATGTAAATAACAACAAAAAATTTATTTATAAAAAAGACGTAAGTGATATTTTTATAGACAAAATAATCTAGAAGAAAATATTCAAATTAAATATAATAGGACATACTAAAGAATATAGTACAGTTAATATAGTACAGTTTGAGAAACATATCTTTTACTGTATTTTAATATTTTTTTGGATAATGTCCAAACGTCTGCCGCATTAGCAAGAGAAAACATATTTTTTTTGTCTATTTCATTGTTATAGACGTGACGATAAATTTATTTAAAGTACCAGAAAAAGAAATCATGTGATCAGCATTTAATAAATTAAATTCTAAAATTTAATCTTTAAAAATTCACCAAAAATCAGAAAATGGAGGTAAAGATTCGAAAAAGATTTCATTTTAAATGAATTTTTATGATCTTTCTTGTAATATAAATTTCATAACCCTCAAATTATTATTTTAAATGCAAACTTAAAAAAGTTACTAAAACAGCTTTAAAATTTAATTTTAAAAAAATCTAAGAATTTTTTTTAAATCTTTCTTAGTGCATCCCTACACTATAAGAAGAATGGCCAAGCACAATTTCAGCCCTTTAGGTCCAGCGATTTGGTCTGAGCGTTTTATGTCAGTCAGTGACTCAGTCAGTTACGGAACTGTTTTATATATATAGATTACCTCAGTCACTAACTCGTAGTATTTCTTCATGAATAGTAGAATGAGAAACGTTCAGCGTGGTACAGAAATGCCATTCTTTCAGCGAAATTAAAATGTAAATTTCAAGCAACTTAAGGACAAAAACTTACGTACCCTTTTTCCAGGAATGAATATAAAAAAATAAATACTTTGGTTATTTTTCCCCTTTAGGGATTGGACATCTAGGTAAGGATTCTTAAAATATTTCTTTCATTATTGATCAGATATTACACATAACAAAGGTCCAGGTTCCTATCATTTCTTCAACTTTTTCATAGACGATATTTTTTAATCGAAAAATAATAATGTAACTAATATTCATTTCGCAAATTCTTCTTGAAAAGGTTCCTTATTCTTTTATGTGTGAATATAAGCATTGACAAAGTTATGTCGATGAAGACTTTTTTTACCTTTGTAAACTATACCATGTTGTAAATTAAAACCTTTATATTTAATGAATTATTAATTTGCTCACTTGGAGCTCCATGACCATCTGTTTCAACCCCACGGGTAAACCAACTAAAAAGAAAAAGTTTTTCCCTAGTACTTGGTGGCGATAAATTAAATTTTCTCAAGAAAGTGTTTCGACTTTGTTTGGTTTTTTTGTCTTTCCATGTCGACCAAAATCAATAAAATTATCAAAGATCATATCTTTAGAAAAGTGAGACGCTGTTGCAGAGAAACCTCTAAGAGCATTTTATTTAATATCATTTTTATATTTTTAAAAACTTAATTCTCTTATTACATTCTTTAGTGCCTAGTGAAGATTGTTATAACATTCTAATGTCTTTTTTCATCAGAAAATTTGAAAGGATAAGAAAGAATATTCTTCTCCAGTTTCTACGGAAACGTCTACAGATAAAAACTAGCAATAAAAGTAATTGAAAATTCAACATAACAGAGTCTAAACATATGGCTGAACATTCTTCATTTTATATATGAGTGGTTCTGCGTAAGATACCGGAAAAATAGTACAAGAATCTACATTAACCTTTTTCACTCGAATATATTTCGATGTTTTTAAGTAACTGAGCTTGGACTGTGTTATGATGAATATTAAAGAACAAGAAAACCTAACTCGTGGACCAAAAGAAAGTAAATAAAACAAGTCACAAATTGGTATGTACTGAAAAAAGTTATTAGTTGTTGAGAGCGAATTGGCTAATACATATCAGAAATTGTTATAATTAGAACCACATATTAAAGGAATGGACATATTAAGGACAAATTTTTATATATGTTCTACTATATGCTTTGAAGAGTTAGTGTGATAATTTTGGAGAATGTGTTATTGTGCACCCTGATCCTCGGCTGCAAGAGTGTTTCAGTTAACAGGAACTTTAAAGTTGTAGGATATTTAATTACGTTTTTTCTTTCTCTCTAAAGGAATAGTTTTAAATCAACTGCAAACTGATACTAAAGGAGAAAACCTACAGTGATTCCGAGAAATATGTCAGTAAGTGTGCAGTTTCAGGAAATATGTTTATGTAATTTCTTCATACATTATCTGATAATTAGGAAATGTTATTGAGATTTGAATCAACGTAAATTGTGTATTATATGCCAAATATCGTTACCGATAATGTAAACCTCAATACAGTGTTAGAAAATTTTAAAACTATATTTGAAATAACTGTGTTATTATGAATGTTTAGTCATTATCAATATAAGACCTTTGAAATCAAACATATTTCACAGTAATAAAAGGCGCATACTATACCTTACTTTCAATTTTACGATCATTGCAACATTTTGACTCTCGACATTTAATTAGTGGTGATACAGAATCCCTATGGCACATATTCATTTATCAAGAGAAAAAGAGAAATTGCGAGTTGTTTGGCTCCTACTACAAATTATGGGGATAACTTCTAATAATGTAAGAAAGAGACACAAAGGACAGATAATCTTCTTGACTCTTTTCACGATATCCGCATTATGCTCTCTGCTGCTTATTTTGATACATACATCGTTTGCAAAGTTGTTTCATTCTACATTGGCTTCACTTCTATCGATTGCTGCCTCAGTTCTTATGTATTTTTGTTTATTAAGGAAATCTAGCAAGCTTAAAATGCTCAGGAAAAAAATTTGCTGTTTCTCAAATCACAGTAACGCAAACGTAGTACATACAATAATTTATAGCGTACTCTCGATAACAATTATAAGAGGGTTAACGGCCCCCGTTTATTTATTTAGTTTGTTGCAAAGAAAAATTAAATTCCTTCACGCTGTACCCGTTTGCAGATCCTCGTGTAAGGATTTCTACCAGTGTTATTACTTACATATTATGCACTGTAATAGTTAGGGCATTGCCTGTGGTACTAAACTGCGTTTTCTGCGCTGTTTGTTATCAATGGGAAAACATCATATCATCGATCAGACATAAAATACAAAGTAATGGAAGGAAATTTTTGGATAACGCTCAGATGGATGTACCGATTACCTTACTGCAGAAGTGTTTTACATTGTGGCATTGCACTCACCTTTTGAACGAGTCTTTTTCTTCATTCCTCTTTTTTTTAGTTCTGAAACATATTATGTTAATATTTGCGTTGTCAGCGATGCTCGTTAAGGAATACATTAATGGATTTTCAAAGATAGAAGTGGCAGTAACGTTGGCCCTCAGCATGTTTTATTTCACCGCAACCGTATATCTGGCGGCTAAGATACCTGACGAAATGGATAATCTCCAAAGAATTTTAAATAATATATACGAAGACAAAGCTCTCCGGTGTCATAAACCTGAATACAGATTATTATACAAGAAAATGAAGTTCTTGATGAAGAAGAAACCTATTGCTCTCTCCGTCGGGGGTTTTGCTGATTTGAGGAAAAGTTTCATATTCGTAATCTTTGGTAGTTTATTGTCTTACGGACTGATTGCAATACAAAACGTTTAACTGAGACTTTTGAGGTACCATGAAAATGCAACCCATTCCACTTACTGCTGGCATTTTTTCATATTCAACTAAATTTTGATAGCAGAAAAGTTTTAAAGGGAATTGACTTTGGATTGACTTAAACACAGTACATTTAGTTCAGTTTTGTGGGGAGTGAGATGAATACCCGTATGAAGTTTAATAACAAAAATATTTGGTAGATGATTGATATGTTGAATGTGTGCAATATAAATCGTTCGAATACGTTAATGAAGATGCGAAGAAACACCCACCGGCAGTGGTGGATAAAGCATTTAGGTACCCGCAAGCGCAATCTAGATTTTAAGGCCCTTTGTTTTGAATAACATAAATAAACATTAAGTATTACTTTTGATATTGTCTCCCGTCGAAAGGAAACTTTATTGTTCAGTTACTAAACAGTAAAAACATGTACTTCTCCGTTTGTCATCTGACGAGCGGAAAATAGTCCATACATAGAAGTTAATTTTGCCTGGGGTTCTCAGATTTTATCTGTTTCAAGTCGCTACCTTACGGAGGTCCCAAAAGCTGACTTCTTGAGTCAGCTATGGATTGCAGAATCGGACTAAAAATTAAGAACAGTGTTTCGGTTCTAAAATTTTTCAAGATCCGGATACCCCGGAATTTCCCGGTTTTGAATATGACATGAACCATAAAAAATTTGCTCCATGTATTAATGAAAACTTATGTAAAGACTTAAAGTGTTTTAGTTTACTGCGTAAGTAAAATGTGAATTTCTTTTACATTTGTTTTTCATTTCTTTTACATTTCTTTTAAATTTGACCTGATGCAGAAAATACGTTTATCCTGTTAGAAATGTCGTTTTAAAACCTAAGAATAATTACTTTTGAATGCCTGATTCTACTACCATTTGAGCCGGGTTTTTCGGTCCAATTAATTTCCCCGGCTACATGGTTCTGCAATCCCTTAGTGGGAGCGATGATTAGCCACTGCCCACTGCTCTCTCTGTCTAATTTTAAAAGCAGTTTTACATTCTTAATCGTATGTGAGGAACGCGGAAGAAAGTGTATTTGAAACAAAAATAAAAACGATGTTTTGTCTGAAACACCTGTATTTTAGACGTGAGGCCTGCCGTAGTGAAATAAAGCACCATCAATCCAAAAATTATATTCCGAAACTTCTATTTTTCTTTTACCGTTCCACTTCTATTATCTCAATCACTCTCACGTTGTATTATAGTATCAAAAGTAGAATGAGAAACGGTGAGCGTACAGAAATGTTCTTATTTCAGCGAAATTAAAAAGTAAATTTTAAACAACCGAAAAAGAAAACCTAAGTACATTGTTTGCAAGAACGAAAATGATAAATTTATATTCTGGTTATTTTCCCCCTCTCGGGAGTGGACATCTAGGAACGTATTCTCTTAATGTTTCCTTCAATTTTGTTCATATTAGACGCATTACAAAGACCCATGGTTTTATAGATTCCCATTTTTTCTTTTTTGATGGTTTTTTTATAGAAATTTTATAATGTAGCTAATATTCCTTTACAAACTTCTATTTTAAAAGACTCATTTTCCTTTCATGTGTTGTTGTTGTGGCTTATGCCCCTTGACCGACAGTATATCAGATCAAGCCCCGAAGGCTATGGGCGATGAAAGTGTGGCTCCTGTTTTGAATTAACACTACAAGGGTCGGAGCCAGACTTGGCTAAATGACCGGTCCCGTAATTTTGAACCGAGTCAAGTGACGAGACTGGAACACTTGACCCCGCACCTCCAGAGGTAAATTTGAGAACTTGGAGGACATTGTAGCCACGCCATATTTTACGTGCCCTGGCCACCATTAGTTAACACGGCGGTGGATTTGCAGCGACGAGCATCGAACCAGGGACTTTCAGATCACTGGCCCGCTGCTCTTGCCAACTGGACTACCGCGCCCACCATTTCCTGTGCAAATGCAAGCATTGAAATAATTATGTCAACGAAAGGAATTATTTTTCCTTTGTTAATTTATTATGATGTAAATTAAGACCATTAAATAATTTTAATTATCAACTTCCTGGCATTTTGTGCCGTGGCCATTTTTTTTCAACTGTGAGTAAAATATACCAAAAATAAATCATAGTTATACAGTATTTGGCAGCGATAAATTTATTGTTCCCCTCGAAGTGTTTTAACTTTGTTTGGTCTTTTGTAGAATGTACCAAAATCAATAAAATTAACAAAGATCGTATCTTCAGATAAGTGAAAGCTCTTTTATGAAAAACATTTAAATGCATTTTTTATAATATCATTTTCTATAGTTTTACAAAATTTATTCTCTTCTTACGTTGTTCGTGCTTTATGAACATTATCGAAATACTCTGATGCCTTATTTTTCAGAAAATTTTATATAGTTTATTATATCACAATATTTTTTTAGTATTCAGTTTCCATGGGAATATCTGAATATAAATAATAGCAAAAATTCAGCATTAAAATACACGATTAGAGGAACTCAAAATTCACCAAAATACAATTTAAAGACATGGTTAAACATTCTTTACTTTAAATAAAGTGCACCTACGTAAAATACCGGTACAAGAAAACTACATTAACTTTTTAGACTCGAAAATATTCCTACTATTTTATGTAACTGAATTTGTATTGTATTATAATGAATATAAAAGTACGAGGAAAACCTAACTCGTGGTCCAAAAGAAAGTAAATAAAAGAAGCAAGATAAAGCTATGTATCGACAGAGCATCGCCAACTAAATCTAGAAATACTAAAATTAGAACCGCATACTAAAGAATATATGTGCTGCTATATATGCCTTCGAAACGTTAATGTAATTATTTCGAGAATGTGTTATTGTGCCCACTGATCCACGGCTACAAGAGTGTTCCGTTCACAGGAACTTAAGATTTGAGGACATTTAATTACGTTTTTCCTCTCTCTAAAGGAATAATTTTAAATCAATTGCAAATTGATACTAAATTTAAAAAAACCTAGAGTGATTCCGGGGAGATATCAGTAAGTGTGCAGTTTCAGAAAATATGTTTATATAATTGTTCATAAATTATCTGATAAACATGAAATGTTGTTGAGCCTTGAATCAACGAAAATTGTGTATGATATTACAAATGCCGTTGCCGATAATGTAATCCTCAATATCGTAATTGGAAATTTGAAAACTATATTTGAAATTATTGTGTTATTTTTCCCACTTCTATTATCTCATTCACTAACTCATCGTATTACTGTACAATCAGAAACGGTGAGCGTGGTACAAAAATGCCGTTATTTCAGCGAAATAAAATTAAATTCTAGCAACCAAAAAATGAAAACTTATGTACGCTATTTCTGGAATGAACTATGAAAACACCCATACTATGGGCTGTTTTCCTCAATTTTGGGAGTTTCTATCTAGATAAGTATTCTATAAATATTTTCTTTCATTACTGATCAGACGTTACGTATTACAAATGTCCATTCTCCTATCGATTATTTAACTTTTGCGTAGCAAATATTTTTTAATCAAAATGCTGTAATGTAGGTAATATTTATTTCGCACCATCTTTATTAAAAGCCTCGTTTTCCTTTATGTCTGAAAGCAAGCACTGGAAAATTAATGTCGACGAATGCACAATTTTTTTCTTTGTAAACTGTATCATGATGAAAATTAAAACCTTTAGCTGCAATGAATTATTAATTTGTTGACTTGCAGCTCCATCGCAATCTATTTCAACTCCAGAGCTAAACCGACTTAAAAAAATTTTCTATAGTACTTGCCGACGATTAGTTGTGGCACGTGTTCCCACGAAAGTGTTTCATCTTTCTTTAGTATTTTCTCTGTCGATTTGGATCAAAATCAATAAAACTAACAAATATCCTATCTATAAAAGGGTTTCACTTTGTTGTCGAAGAATCTTATGTGTACATTTCTTTAACTATTTTTTGGCTACGGTATCTTTTGCGGACCGGACCGCCAAAAATTACGATTATATTCGACTGTAGTAACCCCCCCCCCCCAAATTAATGCAAAGAAAGTCCCCTCCTTATAGCTCCTTAGTGGGAGTTGTCTTCTTCTGGCTTCTTAATAAGGGGATTCATAGCATTATCATGGTATTTATGCAATGCATTATTCCTGCATTATTCATGCATTATCGGTGAATTATTTGTACATTAAGAAAAAAAAAAATGCCTTGTAGACGGTGTGGTAATTGTTTGCTGATATTAATTTGAAGGCCTTGTATATATACGTATATATATATATATATACAATATATATAAATGATTCATAGCATGTATTCATGATTTATTCATGGCATTATTCCTGCATTAGTCCTGCATTATTCAAGCAGTATTGGTGCATAATTTATGCATTAAGTAAAAACAAAAATTAGAAATCGGTATGATGGATGTTTGCTGTTAATTAAATTAAAGGGCATTGTATATATATAATATATATATATATATATATATATATATATATATATATATATATATATAATATATAAATATATATATACATATATATATATATATATATATATATACATATATATACATATATATACATATAAATATATATATATATCTATATATATATATATATATATATAAATATATATATATATATATATATATATATACAGAGGCTGTTCACACATTTTTTAGACGATGTATATTGTATTCACAAAACTAAATTACATAAATTCTTGTGTTTTAAATGTTCTATTTGACATCCCTTATTCCCCTATGAACTGTCTTTCGACACCGCAATTTCCAGGATATAATGCCTATTGAAGTGTCAGAAGAGGTATTCTATCCATTCCACCTGAACAGCTTTCCAGAGTCCTGTAAGGGTTTTGGGACGACGTTTGGATAAATGCAGCTTTTAAAAGTCCGAAAGCACAAAAATCCATAGGTGATACATTGGGAGATTTAGTAGGATATCAGTGAAGGGTATGGCCTTGATACCAGTTTTTTTGTTCCATTTCTTTTAAGAAATTACAGTGGATTTTGATGTGTGACTGCTAGCTGGTCCTGATGGCGTTCACAGATTGATGGCACTGGGGTAAAGCGATGGTATTTCATTCAGAAAAATTGGCGTAAAATATGTCCTGATATTATTTGGAGTTAATCTTGACATTTTTTTCCACTCTCTTTATTTTAATTTTGCAATTATAAGACAAACCAGCAACAATCATGATTCCTTTGAAAAACTTTCTTTCGATTCTTTGAACCATGTACTTAAATTTTTTCTTCCCTTTTATGATAGTAAATGGCTCTTTTTTTGTTGCATTCATTTAAATACATCCATGATTCATCTATTGTGACATTTGTTTTCCATTTTTCTTTGGATAAGTGTTTCTCATATAGAATTCTGCAGCGTGCCCTGCGTTCAGCGATATGATTTGGAAGAAGACGAAGCACATTGCGTTTTTTCGCTTTCTTAAGATTTAAATCAACGTTTATCATTTTGTTTACAGTGGATAGCGAGCATTTTAATGATTTTGCAACTGTCCTTTGACTAGGGGGATTTTCTTTTAACATTAAACAACGTACCTTTGCAATAGTCGAAGATGTCCGTTTTTTCATTGGATACTTGTTTTGAATTTTTGTCCCACTTGAGGCTCCAATTTGACGTTTTTTTTTCCTTTCTTGTTGACGATATTACCTATCGACGCTTTAGATATCACAAAACCATGACTCTCACATCGTTTTTGGATAACGGAGTATGCATATTTCTCTTCGGAAAGAGCATAAATGTAGCCTTCGAGCCACTGCTTTGTTAAAAACGTCATTTTGAATAAAAACAAAACTTTCAAGCCCTAGACGATACTTTTGACTTTTAAAAACATAGTACAATTGCAATTATTTCTTTTGCAGCAAACTATTTTTTATTACCGCTTACCAAAATCGTCTAAAAAATGTGCGAACAGCCTCTGTATATATATATATATATAATTATATATATATATATATATATAATATATAATATATATATATATATATATATATATATATATAAAATATATATATATATAAATTATATATATATACATAAATAAATAAATATTATATTATATATATATATATATATATATATATATAATTGTAAACATAATATGACCGGTTACAATGAACACTACAACCACATTATAACAGGAAATACTCAAATTACTGACAATACGGCTTTGTCTAATTTAATGAATTATGGTACTGGTTTTCGCATAGGTTATAAAAAGAATGTATTCCAAATTTTCAAACGTAATATTGATGAATTTATTTATAAAACAGCTATAAAGCATAGTATACCTGTAAGTTCTTTCAAACAGTGGAAATTTCATTATTTAAGTGATTTTAAAATTGCTTATCTGAGAACTAAACCAAAAAATCTTCATGTAAATTTGAATACCTTAACACCGGCTATAACTGCTTTACAAGATCATTTTGCTATAACTTATGTTGATAAAGTTTCTGCTAACTATGCATTTCTATGCAAAAACTTTTATTGTGAAAAACTATTACAGTGCTATAATGATAATACTGTTTATAAAAAACTAGATTCTACGTCTTGTACTATACAAAATCGTATCAAAGCGTTATATCGTCGTGCAGGTTATGATATTAAAAATCTTAGGTTTCCTTATTTAGTCTTAATCCCTAAATTTCATAAATCGCCTGTTAAATTTAGAACTGTTACTGTGGGCTGCAATACATACTTAACGCTTGCTAATAATAAACTTTTAAACATACTTAAAATAGTTTATAAAAAATAAGTAAAGAGGGTGGCTATTTCATCAATAATAGCATAGAAATAGTTAAACAGATAAAAGGTAAAGGTGATATAACAAACGTTAAAAGCTACGATTTTACGGATCTTTTCAACTCTATCGACCTAAAAGATCTCTATAGTATTATTCATGGATTATACGATCAATATGATTTAAAGACGTATATAACTGAAAAAAATATCGTGCGTTATTAGATCTTGTACTTTATGAAACAGTTTTATATAATGGTAGTAACTTCTTTAAACAAATACAAGGAATACCAATGGGTGGAGGATGCTCATCTGCTTTAGCAGATATATACCTTCACGTTTATGAAAGAGGTGTAATGATTCTAAATGAACTTATGTTTTTCCGATATGTAGATGATATACTTATATGTTTTAATGAAAACTTAAATGAAATAGATATTAATTTTTACCCTAAAAATCTTAAACTATTGGAGACTGATAAAGATAACTATGGAAATTTGGTATTTTTAGACTTGAGTTTAAATGTTAATCAAAATCTAATATCATACTGTCTATATGATAAACGCGAGTTTTACAGCTTTAAAACTGTTAGGATTATGAACTGGAATAATGCTCTACATTTAAATATTAAACGCAATATAGTTACTAACCAGTTAATACGTTGTCATCGTTTACATTCAAACAAAAAAACTATGGACGTCAGTATAATTAAATTCTTAACTATAGCTATTGACCAGGGTTTTCCAGTCAATTTCCTCGTATCTATTCTAACCCAGTTTTTTAATTTAGACACTAAAGATTGTATGAATCGTTTTAAAATAAGTTGGCAACACTAAAAAAATTTCCCTAATACGGCGATATTTATCCCTACTATGTCTATAAAATGTGAGGTGCAAGGGTTTCGTGTCTCTTTGCTTGGTGGGAGCTAAGTATTTTGTATATATATAGTGTATATGTTAGTGAATAATTATTTAGTTAATTAGTATTATTCTATTTCTGTAACTTAGTATTAAGATTTTTTTCATTCTATTCATCTTGTAATTATGTTTTAGTTGACTACATTAGTAAACTATCTGGTTTAACTTATCTATTTCACCTAAAATATTTTTCCTCTTCATAATTTTTTATTACTGTCTTGGTGTTATAGCCGACCTCCAGGAGTGTTGCCTGGCTTAAAACATGTTTAACCGGGATTGGGGGTCACCACCCCCCCCAGTCATCAACTATACCACCTCCAATTCCGTTTTTGCCTATTTATATATGTCAATCTTATTTCAGGTTAGAGGAGTATTATATGGTCACATCTGCCCTTTTAATTATCTTAATTTTAAATATCTATATATCGTAAATATTTTTGTGAGCAGCTTAGCGCCTAAAATTTATTTACTCTTTTTTGTTTCATATAAGTAATTTATTTGTAAACTATATATACACATATATACATACCGGGTGGCCATAATTAAACTGACAGTGCTCACAGTGTTCTGTAGCGCGATCTATTTGCGAGAATGACGCCACATTTGTAGGAAGATTAAACAAGACGGGGACGAAGGATTCCGCGAAAAAAATAAATTAGTTCCAAAAGTCACCGCTAGGGGAATATTTGGCGCTGTGTAATAGAAAATAGAGTGTTAACAAATGCAAATTAATACGGAATAAAATTACCTTTTATTATGCACATTTATTATGCACATTACCTTTTATTATGCACATTTATTACCTTTTATTATACCTTTTATTATGCTGTTCAACATGTGGCGATATTTCTCTCCGGTAACAGAACAGGTTTCCGGTCCTGTCGGGGTAATGTTCTCATAGAAGAATGGACCTACGATAAATTCCGCTGTGAACCCACACCAAACAGTTACCTTTGGTGAATGTAAGGGAATTTCTGTGACTGCATGTGGTGATTTGTCATCCCAAATTCGGCAGTTCTGGGTATTCACAGTTCCATGCAGGTAAAAGTGGGCCTCGTCTCAACATAAGATTTTCCACGGCCAAGCATCATCCACCTCCATTCTGGCAAGAAAGGTGAGAGCAAAAGTCAATCGCTTATCATGGTCGGGGTACAGTAACTCCTGTACACGGCTGATCTTGTACGGATAGAAGTTGATAATCTTTCGTAAGATTTTCCATACCGTACTGTAAGGCATATCCATATTCCGAGCTAATCCACTAGCGCTAGAGGTGGCAGCAATATTAGCTGCGTTTACATGGACAACAATAATACCCGGGATTTACCCGCTAATAGGGAAAACCTTCGAAGCCCGTTTACATAGGACCACATTTTCACCCTGCTTTTACCCGTCTTACCGGAAGTAAAGGCCGTCACATGATTCGGCGGAAATGATCCTCATACACCATCATTCCTTGTAAATTACGTTATGGGTTCGATCCCAGCCAGTGTCATACTTTTCCAAATTCACTGTATTGCTATTTTTAGCTTTCCAACTTCGAACTCCGCATTTATCTCGTTACGAAGTGCATGGTCCTTATTACTTATTGTTTTAATAAATCCTTTTATAAAATCAAAATGTAATTTTGATTTCAATTTTGTTTCAGTAATTTTTAGTCTTGTATAAATAAAAAAATCATAAATAGATATAAATAAATTTTTATCTGTGAATTCTAAATAATTAATTTATAAATAAATTTTAATGTTACTTTTAATTATAGATAATACTTATTAAATTTATTAATTTTACCATAACACTTTAAATGAAAATGTTACTGAAATTTTATTGAAATGAAATTTTATTTCTTATTTACATACTAGATGGCAGTACCATTCTATTATAATGCAATTGGAGATGGGTTTTTTTTTTTAAACTAGATGGTCAGATCAAGAAATAAATGAAATCCTCCGGAAAAAAATAGGCACTTGTCTACTGTTTTCTTGAAAATTATGCGATCGTTAAGGGGTTCCAGATCCTTCCATCGATCATTTAGCTGCATTTTCATGGATTCACACAAATTCAAACCCGCCATGTTATTTACTCCCAGCTTCGAAATGCATCATGGGTAATTAGCGGGTTTTATCCTGGGTCGAAAATCAACCCTGCATTTTTCCCTATCGTAGGGAAAAATAAGAAACGACCCTGCTTTTACCCGGGTTTTTGGAACATGTAAACGGCACTATTGTCTGGTCCTCTGTCGACAATCGCCGTGGCAACTGCTTCGATTGTATCCTGTGGTACAGGTTTTCGTCCTCTGCCTGACTGAACCTTCAGAGAACCTGTTTTCTCAAACGTCGCAACCATTGCTTTTAGCCCATTAACTGACACAGGACCGTTACCTTACGCATTTTTTTTGTGCGTTCTAAAAGCACGAAGAGCGGCTGACGCGTTGCACTGGTTGAGGTAAAAGAATTTGACCAGTAACACACGCTCGACTAAAGAAGGAGACATTGCACATAAACTTTCATCCGATTGATTCGAAACGTAACACATTGCCTTTTAAAACCCAAGCAGCTGGCACTGTGCCAATGGATGTAACGTGAAATTTGAATAAAGAACTTCTTCTTCTGCTCAGCGTACGTGATATTGCAGATCACGAGACTTTATCGGTGTTTATGTAGATTTTACGCTTTTTTAAAAGTGTTGCCATATTGCACTTGAACTAAATAAGAAAATGTGCATAATAAAAGGAAATTTTATTCCGTATTAATTTGCATTTGTAAACACTCTATTTCTATTACACAGCGCCAAATATTCCCCTAGCGGTGACTTTTGGAACTAATTTATTTTTCGTGGAATCCTTCGTCCCCCGTCTTGTTTAATCTTCCTACAAAATGTGGCGTCATTCTCGCAAATAGATCGCGCTACAGATCACTGTGAGCACTGTCAGTTTAATTATGGCCACCCGGTATATATTATATATATATATATATATATATATAATATATATATAGATATATATATATATATATGTATGTATATATGTATGTAATATATGTATGTATATATATACATATATACATATATATTATATATATTCATATATATATATACACACATATATATATATATACATATATATATATACATATATATAATATATATACATATATATATATATATAATATATATATATATATTAATTATATATATTATATATATAAATAATATATATATATATATTAATATATATATTTATATATATATTTATATATATAAATATATATATATATATATATATATATATATATATATTATATAATATATATATATATAATGTATATATATTTATATATATAAATATATATATATATATATGTATGTATATATAAATATATATATAAATATTATATATATATATATATATATATATATATATATATATATATATATTATACCCAACAAACACAGGACTGACGGCAGCTTATCGGGCCAGTGCTGGAGGCACCGGTTGAACGACAAGTACGGGAGAATTTTGTCGGGCCACTGGCGGGTTGTTTACGAACCTCCGAAGGGGAAACGCTTTCCGTTTACGTGTTTCAGGGCCTGTTATGGGTTGATATGAATCGCACCGAATCGTTTACCCTGCATCGTCCCGGAACTGTACCTCCGATTCGTAACCACAAGTAACAGATATCTGCATCAGAATTATGGATTTGAAAGGGAAGGCGAAGATTAAATTTAACAGACTTTTCAAAATATTTATTTCATTGTTGTGAAACTTCTTTTACGCGGAAAATTCCCATAATTTTCCTTGTATGTAAAGATTGTATTATGTGAAAAGTATTATGTGAAATTGTATAATTGTATTATGGGAAAATTCACATAATTTTCCTTGTATGTAAAGATTGTATTCTGTGTGTATGTTTTTAACTCCCTAGAAGCTTATAAAACAGATGAAAATTAGTTTCAATTTATATTACTGGAGAAATTAAATATCTACTTAAAAATGGGTCCTTGTTTCACCACTCTTTATTTATAAGAGAGGAAATAGTGATAAAATTTGTATTTTTTTAAATTTCTTCTATAGTATATTAAAATAATAATATATATTTTTGTAGATAAAATATTCAAAATATATTTTTCAGGAAATTTACATATTCTAAGTATTTCTAATTGTTAGATGCCATTATAAAACAACTGATTTTGTAGAATTTTTTCTCGAATTTCATCGTATTAATTTTACAGTAACATATTCTTATAATACAAATTTGAATGAAAGAAAAAGAATTTTAAATTTACAGACCTTAGTTAAAATAAACAAATCACACATATTTAGAAAAATATTAATGTAATGTAATGTCAGAGACATAGACAGTAGATGTCATGAGACACCAAAAATATCAAAAAATAAGACCCTTTATCCTCATTACGTACATTGAAGAATATATTTACATTGTTTTTTTTTTGTAATTGAATCAGGATACGAGAAATAATATTTACAATAAGAAAAAAAAAGGCAAAAAAATTAGTTTAAATAAATGTTAGAAATAAAAATAAGGCAATTAAGTTTAAAATAATAAGTAAGTTATATTTAATAAATTAAATTGGCAGGTTTGAACATCCGTGAGTACAGATAACAGAACTGCACTTTGCAGGATCGAACCGAGGACTGAAGCATGGGAAGCAAAAACGAACGCCCCACACCAGCATTCCTGATAGGGTATCAAGTGTGGAACTTCAATAAGAGGAAACTGCCTCGCATGGAACAGAAAATAAAGGAAAAATGTTAAACACTATCAGAAACCACACTATCAGAATAACACTATCAGAATTAACCTGTGAACAATTAATGGACTGGGTAAGATTTGAAATATTAAGATCGGAACATAAATTTTTAATTTTTAAGTCGTCGTTCGGTTTTGGGATTTTTTTTCCAAAAAATTCAATGCGTAAGTAAATTAAGTAATTTTGAAAGGTCCGATATTAATCCAATTGCAGTAATGTTTTCAGATAAGATTTTGAAAGTTTCATGAAATTGATTTGGGATATTGAATTTTGACTAGGTTGTACATTTTCTTGAGGGTATCTTTTTACCCTTCCGCCATTAAAAAAAAACATGGCTCAGGTTTGGTTTCCCGCCTAACAGGAAATTCATCATTAGCAGCGGGAATTTCTTTCCTCCGGATTACGACAGTTTCCTAGGATAGAAAATTGGTTAGAGAGATTGATTCGATCATTAATGCTAGTTAAGTTAGAGTCGAGAGCAATTCGCTTTAGACTAACCCAAATTTAAAAAATCACATTATGTTCGATTTCGTTCAAAATTACCACATACCAATCTTGCATACCAAGATTATAATATTTTATACATTACATATACAATTTATTTTTCATTTTCATAATAAAACTAAACTTTTGAATGTAGTTGACTTTTTTATGCGGCCCGCCTGCCTTGAAAAAATTTACCATGTGGCCCAGATGCTGCAAAAGGTTAAACACCCTGCTTTAAGCTCATCAGCCTGATTCAGAGGTTTAACTTTTTCAGATTTAGGAAATAATCAAAAGTGGGTGTAGAAGAAAATTTAAACGCACACTTACTGTGCATAAGATTAAAAAGTTCTTTGAGATTGGGGATGTTAAACGTTATTTTGAAAAAAAAGAAATTCATGTTTTTCAAAAGTCCATAGTAATCACACATGGTTTCCATTACTTATTTCACTGACACATGAATTGTGTTTGTTTGTTTTTTATTAAATTTTGGCATTATCTTTTGAGAATGTATTTTCGTTTTTATCAATGCAACTCTTGCAGAAGTGCCACGGACGGGTAAGGGTGACTCGGTAACGAATTTAACAATCCTTTCTACTGCTTGTGTGTGACATGGAAAATTGCTGAAGTCAGTACGTTGACTCTCCTGATCAGATTATTTTGCTTCCTAGTTTATAATCAGAAATATGCCTCGTTCTGTTACTTTAACATCTTTACGTACAATCATATCAATAATCCTTGGCATCAAAGTTATACGTTGAACTTAAAACTTTCCAATGCCCCCTTCATTTTTCAGTCCTTGCTTTTAGAATCCGGCGTAATCCAAGCTGTCTTACGTGGCTGCGATCAACTGATATCATACATAGGAGGAGATTTTCAGAAGCAGCAAAGTACGAATTTCTTTGAATGACTGGGTCAATTACATTTTTAAGAGTCTGATGGAGGTAACGTGAATAGCTTACAAGTTTCCACAAGTGCTTCGATCCATGGATATAGATAGTTTCCGCTTTATGTGAAACGAAACAGATGCATATACTTACAAAATGTACTCAGTCAGTATTCGGAGATTTTTTTTGCAGTACATTCTGTTCCCACATACAAGTGAAGTATTCGGTTTGCTAATGTAAGCTATCATGAATAACAAAGTTTTCCTGGTTTCTCATAGACAAATCAGAAGAGCACCTTCCAACAGAGATTGCATTAGACATTTCTAACAAATATTTGGGTCCACACTTAAATCATCCTTAATTTCTAGTAATGGAATGCCATTTTCAATAGGTGATAATTCAATTACTGGAAGTTCATAGCAGTTTTCTAGTTGTTTACCTATTCTCCTCCAAATTAGGACGTAGGCGCAAGTTCATTTCCATGAAATAGACAAATCAAAAACCACTGCAGTGGCCTTCTTAATTCCTTTTCAAATAAACGTAACCACATCCTTATTCAATCCAGTGTCACGGCAGTTCCACCCATTCCATACAGTAGGTTTAAATTCTGGTTGTTGTCATTGAAAAATGCTATTATGCTATCTATATACATTTCCAGTGCCAGAAATCTGCTTCTGAAAATCTCGTCCGTTTGTAGATATCAGATGATCGCAGTCAGTAAGAGAGAGCTTGGATTACCCCGGAATCTAAAAGCAAGGGCGGAAAAATGAAGGTGCATCAAAAAGTGTTATGTTCAACGTAAAACTTTGATGCCAAGGATTATATGATATGATTGAAGTGGAATGATGTTAAAGTAACAGGACTTCCTATGAAGAGGCATATTTCTGATGACAAACAGAAAGCAATTCAATGTGTCAGTGAAATAAGTAAAGCAAACCATGTATGATTACTATGGACTTTGAAAATATGAATGTTTATTTCAAAATAACACTTTGCCTTTAAAGACATTACATTAATTTTTTCTAAATAAATGTGATTTGTTTATTTTAACTAAGGTCCGTTAATTAAAAATTGTTTTTTCATTCCAATGTGTATTATAAGAATATACTACTGTAAAATTAAGATGATGAAAATTGCGAAATTCTACAAAATCAGTTGTTCTGTAATGACATCTAAAAATTAGAAATACTTAGAAATACCTAGTTTCTTGTAAAATATTTTGAATATTTTATTTACAAAAAATATATATTATTAATTTAATATACCATAAAATAAACAGAAAAAAGAATTTTATCTCTTTTCACAAAAATATCTATTTTGAAGCACCTGAAAAATATTTCAGTAGAGCAATAAAATTTTATATCAATACCAAAAGGCAGCTTTTGAAAGCTATAGCATAATGAAATTTCAAACCATCTTTTTTTTCGCCTCGTCATACTACAATGCACTAGTGTCGTCTGATTGGACATTCAGTTGCACGTGATTGAAAGGCGCCATTAAAGATTGATTACAAGTTCGTTGAAATTAATCCACAAGTAAGTTTCATTCGTTAGTCTTAAATTATTGCCTTTAGATTTTATTTAACACCCTTACATAGTGAACATATTCTATTTCTGTTATAAGATAGTGTTTAATCCAAGTTAATATGAATTGACCATATTTCAGATCAACTCTACTGAACTGAGTGTATTGAATTAGCAATACTTATGGCACTTACGAGCACTTTCGTATGTATAAATAAAAACATTTGTTTCGGAATAATTTAAGATTCGTGTTTCAGTTATATTTTAGATGGACAAAGGAAGTAAATGGACTCTTGTGAAAGTCTTAAGTATTTGCTAATTAAATTAATATTTAGAATTGTAATTTGTACGCACTATTTAGATTTTATATCCTTTAGAAAGTATAAATACATGACACAAATATCAATTCCAAATCTACATAGTTGAAAAATAAAATGTATTTTCATTTCCAGTATAATATTTTCCATTTTATTTCTTTAAAGAAATTTGAAAGAAAATTATAATGAAATTTTTTTTAATATGTTAATCCAAATTAAACATTTTTTTACTACTGGATTGATAAATCAGTTACACATGATTCCTCCATAGTAAATTCATGCATAGTATTCAATGGTGGAAAATTGTCCATTTTCCTATTAAATTATTTTACAATGTTCTTATTGCCAGGTATCAATAGGCAACAATTATCCATGTCTAAATGTTAAAAGATGGATTCAAAAACGTTCCACATTATAAAGATTCTAAAAATGAACTTGTAAATCATACAAAAGGATCTATTGAATTCTTATCAAATTGTGTTTTGAGTAAACTTATAAAATACACTGCATTTTATACATTATAAAGAAATAAAGAACAAATATTCTTAAAATTTTTGTGTTCATAATTTAAAAGAATGTATTTAGTATAATTATATTTTTAATTTAAATGCTAAACACTAATAGGTATTTTCATGTATAATCTTAATAGCCTTAAAATATAATTTTTTTAAAATTCTATTTATATGTTCTATGTGTACACTCAATTGCTATATATGTATATGTTATCCTACTGGGTGAAATTTCTTTATGTCTATCGAGAGCAAAGATATATTCAAATTTCAAAACCAGATCAAATATTGTTTAATCAGTATCCACATGTCAAGTAAATATTGGAGCATTTTTTTATTTTGAATATCTCATTAAATAAAAAGCTTATTTAAGGAACATTTTGAATTTCAATTGCTATTAATCAATATTTTGAACTGGCTTTGATATTTAGATTATTTCTACTCTCTCTGAAGATATAAAATAAAACAATTTCACTCTTTAGGAATAACATATGTGCATACTTTTTGCAACTGAGTGTATATTCTTGCAATTGAGTGTATATATATTTTCAAGAATTATTAATTTTTGTATGTATGTGAACTCCATTGTATTCCTGAATTCATTCAAAGAACCTCTGGAGTAATGAGAAGTTTAGAGTTTTAAATTTGTGTCAATATAGATGCCACGTGCATTAATTTTCTAATTTGTATCGTGTTTGAAATCACTTTTATCAGTGTTATTAGAGATGATGGCAGTGAAAATTATTCCAAAATAGACTATTTAGATACATAAATTGTTTCTTAACTTATTAATTTGCATTCCATGTTTTAAATTATATATTTATAAGTAATAGATTTGTAGATTATCAGAATGTGTACATACAAAAATTGCTTATTGTAATAGATATTGTACGATAAGAGTTTTTATAAATCTGAGAATGTTCTCAATAACTATCTATAAGCTGTTCATCTCTAAGGTCTTTTGGAAATTATTTTGTTGTCATGCTGTGCAAAATAATGTGAACTTATTGGCTTAATATATATATATAAAGGGTAAAATTAGTTTCTTTTCCCCTTTTATATTAGTGATAAGCAAGTTTATAAAGAACTCTACTTTTCAATACTTCGGTTTGATAAAACATTAAATTTTTATTATGGCATTATAAGAAAAATTGGTTTTTTTACAGAATTTTGAAACTGAAATCTATTCAGAGCTTCAGGCTTGAAAGACAAATACCACTTGGATCTCATAACCTGCGTAAGTTTTTAATGCCACTGAGCCTACCTTTTTATTCTCGAGATATACTTTTATTTTCAGCAGTGGACTTGTGGCCCAAATCACTGTTTTTAATATTTTTTAGATTTATTTTTAACTAATTAAATTTTTCTATGAAAAAAACTAAAAATATTTATTAAACAACTAAAAATTTCAAATTAGTTTTTTTAACTTAGACGCTAATCTGAACTTTCTCATAAACTTTGGTCTCAATAATTTGTGGATAGAATATTGATTTTCTTTATTTATTCTTTTTAACTGTGAAGCTTGTTGTTAAGGTTTTAGGTGAGTGAGAAAGTGCAGTCCGGGGAGTTCAGTAACACGACTCTGTGAAAGACTTTAATCTTGCCAAAAAAAGAGATTTATATTATAAATTATAAAATGCCAAGGTTTATTTAGAAAATATAAATGTTCATAGACAAAGTTTGTTTATAAATTGTAGATAAGACATCCATGTGAGTTGTGGTTTATTATATCAAAATGTGTGTTTGATAAGTGAATGAAATAACCCTTTCTTAATAATGGAATAGAACTCCTGTAATCAATGAATTCACGGATACAAGATACAGTTCCAAAAAGCAAAACGCCTGGTTTACAGAGTCTTTTATAATAACAGAAAAATGATATTTATATTATGAAATGTGAAGTGCCAAGCTTATTTATTCTTAATGGTTAACATTAAAATTTTAAAAATAATTTTAGAATTTCCTGATAAGTTGTTAGAGGTTCGTTGATAATTCATTACAGAAGTAGCAAAAAGGAAATTGCTTTTGGATGTATTAGATCATTAGTTAATGGGCTAAGTAATTTTAAATTTTGGTAAAATTTAATTTTATGCATGCCATAAATTTTTCTCTCTGTTAAACATGTTTATTCCATTTTAAGTCTTAATACTTATATAAGAATTTGGATTAAATGAAAACAGTAATGAGTGATGGTGAAAATGTATTAAATGGGGTAATTGAATTGCTTGATGTTCTAAGACATAAAATTTCTGATCATCAAAATACAATAATTGACTTCTTGACTGAACACTGACTTATTATTAAACAATATCCTATTTTGCTACCCCCCTTGTTTAAGTATATAATCATCCTTCAAATCCTAATAGACCATTATTTTATATTTTTGATCCTGTACTAAATTTGTACTAAATTTTTAAAATTCCACTGAGCATCTTGTTTAGCTGTTTAAAAATGGGGGGAAATGCATTGTAAATTGTCTTTACTTTCTCAAAGTTTCATAATTAATAGTGTTGATAAAGTTGTGCCTGAAAATAACTCAACTGATTCGAACATCAGTTGGAGTTTTATGGAAGCCAAATTATATGGAAAGTTATACAATAGTTAGTTGAAATTGTTTCTTGGACAGTTTTGCGAGGTAGTAATCTAGTTCATGTATATTAAAGTCTTATTTAAATATTGTGCTAACATATTCAGCACATTGACAGTCTGATTACTTCTCACTTTTAATCACCAGGCAATTTTTGGTATTAAACTTATATGCTCAGTGCATATTCCCATTATGTGTAATTTCACTTAATCTGATTGAAATTCATGTGAGGAGAATTTTTGGGTCAGTTAAATCAGAAAATTGTAGAAAACTTTTTAAAAAGTTGGTTTTTCCCAGTTTTTCAAACTGTGACACTGAAAATACCGATTATGTCTTTCGCCCTAACATAGTTTTTAACAAGGATATGATCCATAACAAAAT
Source organism: Dolomedes plantarius (assembly GCA_907164885.2). Taxonomy (NCBI): domain Eukaryota; kingdom Metazoa; phylum Arthropoda; class Arachnida; order Araneae; family Dolomedidae; genus Dolomedes; species Dolomedes plantarius. The sequence goes on from OU015490.1 coordinate 74,534,281, forward strand.
TCGATGCTACATTTTTTTTTCTTCTTTATTTATATTACATTTATTTTCCTCATTGTATAACTTTTTGAATACTACTTGCAATCCAATCTATTGTTACTCAATTTCAAAAATATCATATTTCAAATTTTAAGGATCGATCGGTAGTCAATGCGCTGAGAAGGGCCCTAGCTGAATTCAATTGTATCCGTCACAAATGTTAGAAGCATGCTACATTTTTTTCTTCTTTTATTTATATTACATTTATTTTCTCTATTGTATAAACTTTTTGAATACTACTCAAACCTCAATTCTATTGTTACTCAATTTCAAAAAATCAATTCTATCAAATTTTACAGGATTGATCGGTAGTCAATGCGCTGAGACGGGCCCTAGCTGAATTCAATTTGTATCCGTCCAAATGTTAGAAGCACGCTACGCCTATGGTCCAAAGTATACATGTACGGGGGTCATACTACCTTTTTTATTTCACTGATAAGCAAATAGACGAGGCTCTGCACTAAAATGTTTTTACTGATCTTGTTGAGAAGTATTGGAGAGCACGTGCACTGATTGCATAGGTGCTATTTTGGTAGTGTGTGGCATTGTAAAATAAATAAATAAATAATGAACTCTGCTTTTCAATGCTTCTTGGTGTCACAAATCACTCTAATTTTTATTATGGCATGTAAGAAAATATTGGTTTCTTTACAGAATTCTGAAACTGGAATCCATCTTCACATTGTGATTTCCATGAAAAGATTCCACAACTCACTTGGCAGTGTGCTCGTTCATAATCTGTAAGTTCATTTTAACCTCACTGAACCCATTTTTTTTTTATTCTCTAGATATCCTTTTTTTTCAGCAGTGAACTTGTGGGCAAAATCACAAAGTTGATAATATATTTTTTTAAAATTTATTTTTGTACTTAAATTTGAATTTTTCTATGAAAAACCATAAAAATATTTTATTACATAATTCTTAATTAATAAACAACTCAAATTTTCAAATTTCTCTTGTATATTTTATACGCTAATCCGAACATTTTCATAAACTTGGTTGCAGTAATTTGTGGATTGATATTGCTTTCCTTTATTCATTATATTTTTAACTGGCAAGCATGTTATTAAAGTATTAGGTATGTCTGAAAGTGCAGTTCAGGGATTCAGTTAACCGGGACTCTTGTGAAAGTCTTTTATCATAACTGCTTACCAAAAAAAATTTATATTTTTTATATTATAAAGATATAAATGCCAAGGGTATTTTACTCTTGTAGTAATGTTAAAAAATTTTTAATTTAATTATCAGAATTTCATGAGAAGTAGTTAGGGTTCATTCATAATTCCTTAAGAAGTAATAATAATAATAATATTGCTTTTAGATGTATTAGATTATTCGTTGATGAGCTACTAGGTAGTTGAATGTCATTTGGAATACTACTTTCTGCCTAGTATTTATTTTATGAATTTCGTGTCAAATTTTGGTGGAGATCTGTCACAATAAAATATATTTTGTGAGCAGCTGTTATATAAAGTGTCGGATAAGGTGCAGTAAAAAAATATTCCAAAATATATTATTTCGGTTCAGTTAATTATTAAATAATTGTTGACTATAATAAGGTTATGTTTGCAGTGTGTAGGTTTTTTATGGTGATTATTTGGTTTTCTAAGTTAAGTTGAAAAATGATGCCAGCATACCAAGATTGACTGGCTGTCAATGTTGAGTGCAGTAGCATAGATTATTTTAGCAAAGTGCAATAAATTCTTTTAACTTTCAAACCGAACTTCTAGACCAACATTTAACAAAACATTTATGGAAACTTTATAAAATTGGAAAATATTTTCATGGATCTAAGGAATGGACATAACACCTGTATGGTCAACTAAGTCATGGATAAAATATGCATCACTAAAAGCAAAAGAGCCTGGTTCTGATACTTTTATAATAATCATGTTTACAACAGTATACAGAAACCAGGCTTTTTTGCTTTTAGAACTGAATCGTTTATCCATGAATTGTTGACTATACGGGTTTTCTATTCC